>JARVZY010002761.1:0-66000 GCA_030686995.1 Artemisia argyi
TTAAAATAAACTATAGTTAAAATAATATCAAACTTTCTCAAATTCCTACCTTATTAGGATAATTGACAATATTGTGAATTTGTAAAATTATATAAAAGGCCAAAATTTATAAATAAATACTAACTAATCATTCTTGCGAATAACTAAACTGTAAAAGTATTAAAAACAAATAATAAAAAACTGGCACATGCTTGGGCTTGAACCTGAGCCATTTGGCTCAAAACACTCACTACTACATTTAATTTTGTTATTATTGTGAGTGCTTATAACTTACGGAGTATATTTTACGGGATGGGATCCTCTCATATTTTACCTACTCCGTATATCACAAAAGACAAAATTGTGTTATGAACTGTAATTTCTCATATGTAGTACGAGTAGGTAAAATAAGAACATGTGAGTCAATCACCTCTCGTAATAAAATGTATATATAGTACACAGTACATTTCTAGGATTCCAACATGTGAGTATCTATTATGACACGTCTCTCTCTAGATATTAGTACTAGATATTACAGTAGATTTTTTTTTTTTTGGAAAGTGAATTTCATTAAGCAAACCAACCGGGCATCTCCAAGCTAGAGAAAACCCGCCAAACCAAACGTTACATCATAGGAAAGAAAAATTACACCAATCCTTCCACTCTATCGACCCCCCTTTATGTCTACCTCTAAACCAAAGATAACCCAACGACTTGACATCCGAGATAATTTGAGCCACATTCGTATCTTTGCTTGTAAAAACCTTCTCGTTTCTAGCTTTCCATATACGCCAACATGTCAAAATAATAACGCCATATAATATGTCTTGCTTGGCCTTCGATACCCCCACATGTTTAACAATCTGGAGCACATCATTAGTCGAAAAAACAAAGAAAGGATCTATCTTGCACCACGACGCGATTCCATTCCACACTCCGTCAACCAATCTACAAGCCGAAAATAAGTGATCCGAAGTCTCTTCCGCTTCTCCACAAAAAACACACATACCCTCTCCCACATAAATATTCCTTCGACGAAGAGCATGAAGCGTCGGAATCCTGTCCATATTAGCCCTCCACATAAAAATATTACACTTGTTCGGTATCCATTTAGACCACGTAAAGCGACTATCATCATCAAACACATCAGCTCCTTTCAACCATTTCCTAACATTCCTTACCGAGAACTCCACATTAGACCCATGATTCCAACACCAGCGATCATCTTTCTCATCAATAATGACATCAGCAACCATTCTATGACAGTTAATAAGCGCATCGACCTCACTACCCAAGGCAGGTTGCTTCTTCCATTTCCAAGTTATACCTCTTCCATAATGCTGAGAACCAATTATATCAACTACATAACACCATTTATTTACTTCTAGGCGAAACAAATCAGGATATATGTCCTTTAGCGGCTCACTAGCTATCCAAGGATCGATCCAAAATTTTACCTTTCTACCGTTACCCACATTACCCCGAATCATATTAACAAAACTATTACCTTGTATCCTCAATCGACTACCAAAAGAAACAATTTTGCTCCATGTTCCAGGAAATCGTTTATTGCAAGGAAATGTTTCCCACCTTCTAGCCGAACCATGCACCGCATCAATCACTTTTCTCCAGAGAGCATCCTCTTCAACACGATATCTCCATAACCATTTTAATAATAAAGCATTGTTACTCTCTTCTAATTTGTTAAGACCCAAACCACCATCATTTTTCGGCATCGTCACCGTGTCCCAAGCAACCCAATGCACCTTATTTTTTTCCTCATTTCCACCCCAAAGGAATCGTTTAATAATGACCTCCAGCTTACTAATCACGGCCACCGGAGCTTTATATAACGAGAAATAATATGTTGGGAGACTTTCTAGCACCGATTTTATGAGAATAACCCTTCCTCCTATCGACAAAATACTAGCCTTCCATCTCGATAATCTTTTTTTAAAAACCTCGACAACCGGATCCCAACTACTAATGCGACTCATGTTAGCACCCACTTGAATTCCCAAATAGGTAAATGGAGTCTCACCCGCTCTACATCCCATATCACTAGCCTGTATAGACACATCATCCATACTCTTGCCCACCCCGAATAAACTCGATTTATGTAAGTTTATTCTAAGGCCAGAGCATAAATGAAAGATGCGTAACATCCTCTTCAACGCCTTGAAATTAAACTGAGACCACTCTCCCATAACCATTGCATCATCTGCATAAAGCAGATGTGAAACAATCGGACCACCATTTGGAAGTCTCACCCCATTAAAAACTCCGGTATCACAAGCCTTGCGAATCATGCCAGAGAAAGCCTCCATAACAATTATAAATAGAAAAGGAGACATTGGGTCCCCTTGTCTAATACCTTTCCCACATCCAAACTCGAACGTAGGCGAGCCATTAACGAGCACAGACGAACGAGCAGATTCGAGAATCCCCTTAATCCACATACACCACATATCAGGAAACTTCATTTGGCGCATAACCGATAATAAGAACTCCCAATGAACATTATCATAGGCTTTCTCGAAATCGATTTTGAACAAAAATAAATCTTTTCCCATCCTCCTTGCCCACGAAAATATCTCACTAATAATTAAAGGCCCGTCAAGAATGTACCTCCCTGATAAAAAGGCTGATTGAGTTTCATGTGTAGATAAATGGTGTTATGTAAGGTAGTCATAAAAGAATAAAAGAATATACTGCACATAAGGTAGTCATAAAAGAATATACTGCACATAAGGTAGTCAAGTTTGTTTGTTCTTGTTGAATTATTTTATGTAAGGGCTTAAACACCGCTAAATTCGCAACGTGTTAAAAGGTTATGTACGAACACAGCACCCTTTTTGTATTATTGCCTGTTCTTAAATCAAATATAGATATGGGATTAACCTATGGTTTACACTTTACATTTTCAAATTAAAATGAGCAACGTGTTCTACATGCATCAAATTCATCAACCTATACCTTAACTTGGATAACTTATTTTACTTTTCTGTTTGAAAATATCTTTCTGTTTATCGTGACGTAAGTAACATAGGAATATAGTATACGTGTTTGATTCTAATCAAATTTATAAGTCAAGAACATTGTCTCATCTTTTGTACAAACCAGAATAGGGATTGTTTTTTTGTCTGGTTTATTTATTTAGTTTTTGTTGTATATCTTTATGTTTCAGGGTGAAAGATTGTTGGATGTGTAGAATAGGAATATAAGATGATTTCTAGTTCATCTTGGATGAATTCTGTTACTTGTTCTTCAAGTTCTGTTGTGGCACATGATGCTTCAGGTGTTACACTTGTGCTTCAATGGTTAAGGTTCATTTTCATGTCTCCATGTCCTCAAAGGGCACTTTTATCCGCAATCGATGTTGTTTTTTTGCTCATACTACTCGTTTTCGCTATCCAAAAGATGTGTTCGAGGTTCACCTCAAGGAACACCACATCTAGTGTGAATGAACCTCTTATTAGTAATATTAAACCTAAAGTTGTTGTCAGTACCAATCTTTGGTTTAAGTTGTCTTTGTTTGTCACGGCGGTTTTAACCGTTTTGTCTATTGTTTCATCGGTTTTGGCATTTACACAATATAACAGTATGCCATGGAAGTTGATAGATGGAATATGTTGGTTACTTCAAGCCTTTTCTTTTCTTGTGATCACTGTTTTGATCATTCATGAGAAGAGGTTTCAAGCCGTGACTCATCCAGCCACTCTTCGTGTTTTTGGGGTAGTTAATTTCATTGTCATTGCTCTATTAGCTTCTTCCGGTCTTGCTCGTTTAGTTTCTGGTACAGGAAACACTCCAGTTCTCGAGTCTGAAGACATAATTTCTTTGGTATGTCTACCATTTTCGGTTTTTCTGTTGGTTGTATCTGTAACTGGATCAACTGGAATCATAGTGACAACAGAACCTGAATCACTAAATGGAAATGGTCATGGTATTAGTAATGGTAAGGCTAAAGTATCAGGGGTTGATGAGCTGAATAAGTCGTCGAATGTGAGCGGATGGGCATCAGCTTCAATCCTATCAAGAGTCTTTTGGTTGTGGATGAACCCCTTGTTGGAGAAAGGGTACACCAGACCTCTGAAGCTAGAGGACGTCCCAGCTCTTTCACCAGAGCATCAGGCAGAGAAAATGTCAAAGCTTTTTGAGGCGAATTGGCCTAAGCCTGAAGAAAACTCGAAACATCCTGTTAGACTCACATTGCTTCGTTGTTTCTGGAAACATATTGCCTTCACCGCATTCCTTGCACTTGTAAGGCTCTGTGTTATGTATGTTGGCCCTCTGTTGATCCAAAGATTTGTTGATTTTACTTCAGGGAAGAGTACCTCACCGTATGAGGGATATTACTTGATAATGATCCTTCTCTGTGCTAAGTTTGTTGAAGTTTTGTCATCGCACCAGTTCAATTTCAATTCTCAGAAGCTTGGAATGTTGATCCGGTCCACATTGATAACTTCTTTATACAAAAAGGGTTTGCGCCTCTCGTGTTCAGCCAGGCAAGCACATGGTGTTGGACAAATTGTGAACTACATGGCCGTAGATTCTCAACAGCTTGGTGATATGATGCTTCAGCTGCATGCTATCTGGCTTATGCCAGTCCAAATTACGGTGGCGTTGGTTATTCTATACAATTACCTTGGTGTTCCTTCATTGGTAGCTTTGGTCGGGATCTTGGCTGTTTTGCTGTATGTTATTTTGGGTACCAAAAGGAACAACCGGTTTCAGTTCAATATAATGCAAAACCGAGACTCGAGGATGAAAGCTACTAACGAGATGCTTAATTACATGAGGGTAATTAAGTTCCAAGCATGGGAAGAACACTTCAACAAGAGGATTCAAGCATTTCGTGAGTCTGAATATGGATGGCTAACCAAATTCATGTATTCCATTGGTGGAAATTTGATTATTTTGTGGAGTGCCCCTTTGTTCATCTCTTCACTCACGTTTGGAAGTGCTATTTTGCTTGGTATCCCACTTAGTGCCGGGACAGTGTTCACTGCCACATCGTTGTTCAAGAACTTGCAAGAGCCAATTCGGACATTTCCCCAGTCTATGATTTCCATTTCTCAGGCCATGATCTCATTGGGAAGATTGGATGCATTCATGTTGAGCAAGGAGTTGAACGAGGGAGCGGTGGAGAGGCAGGAGGGGTGCAGCGGCAACACAGCGGTTGAGGTCATAGATGGGTCTTTTAGTTGGGATGATGAAGCTGCTGAAGGACCTGTAGTCAAGAATTTGAACTTAGAGATTAAGAAAGGTGAACTTGCAGCAATTGTTGGGACAGTGGGTTCCGGGAAATCATCTCTTTTGGCATCAGTTATCGGAGAAATGCACAAAATCTCCGGAAAGGTACCATTAATCTCAATAACATATCATTGCTACCCAAAAAATTCAGGGGAACATGTTGTAAACTATGTAGTTGATGTTATAACAGGTGAGGGTTTGTGGGACCACTGCATACGTTGCACAAACAGCATGGATTCAAACTGGAACAATTCAGGAAAACATCATCTTCGGTTTACCAATGAATAGACAAAAATACAAGGAAGTAATCAAGAACTGTTGCTTAGAGAAAGACTTGGAAATGATGGAATTCGGTGACCAGACTGAAATTGGAGAGCGTGGGATTAACCTTAGCGGTGGTCAGAAACAGAGGATTCAACTTGCCCGTGCTGTTTATCAAGACTGTGACATCTATCTTCTTGATGATGTCTTCAGTGCAGTTGATGCTCACACCGGTTCACAACTATTTAAGGTAATCATAGTAGGATTAAAGTGTATGCATTTGTTTTGTGATTCAAGTCTTACAGTTCTCTTCTTCTGTTATTGCAGGAGTGTGTGAGGGGTGTCCTCCGAAACAAGACAATCTTGCTCGTCACGCACCAAGTTGATTTCCTGCATAATGTTGATCAAATATTTGTAAGTATCATAAGCTCGGATTTTATCATTCATATTAGGGTTCAAATTGTTTCTTGTATTTTTTAAAATTTACCTTCTACTCTGTTAGGTGATGCAAGATGGGATGATTGCTCAATCAGGAAAGTATGATGAACTAGTAGAATCTGGCTTGGGTTTTAATGATTTAGTTTCTGCCCACGAAACGTCTATGCAACTAGTAGAATTGAAACCTACAACATCGGATAGCACCTCCCCCAGACCTCTTCGAAAATCTCTTAGTCAAAACCCCCCCTCCCCTAGACCTCTTCGAAAATCTCTTAGTCAAAACCCCCGTGAAGAAGATCAAAGGACTTTAGAACGATCAAAGTCTAGTTTCACTGAAGGATTCGCTGAAGGAACATCAAACCTAATAGAAGAAGAGGAGAGGGAAACTGGAAGAATCAGCTTGAAAGTCTATAAGGATTACGTCACTGAGGCTTATGGATGGTGGGGGGTGATTGTTGTTTTATTGTTTGCATTCTTGTGGCAAGGTGCACAGATGGCAAGCGATTACTGGTTGGCATATGAAACTGCTGATGAGCGTGCTTCGTCTTTCAACCCTTCGCTGTTTATAGAAGTTTATGCAGCTATAGCCTGTCTTGCATTGGTTTTGGTATCTGGCAGAATCATCGCTTCAACAATCCTCGGCCTTAAAACTTCCCAGAGTTTCTTCACACAGATTCTTCACAGCATCCTTCATGCTCCAATGTCATTTTTTGACACTACACCTTCAGGAAGAATTCTTAGTAGGGTAAAGTTTCTTAAATTCTTTCTTTCCCCGCTAAACTTTTATTGCACTAAACAGCCAAGCATATAAAGAAGCAACTTATGATTATACGTTTGATTTTTCAGGCATCAACTGATCAAACGAACATCGATGTCTTTGTTCCGTTTATGATGAGCCTTTGTCTTACCATGTTCATAACAGTAATTGGTATTATCATCATCACTTGTCAATACGCTTGGCCAACTGTGTTCCTACTGATTCCACTCGGCTGGCTCAATTTCTGGTATCGGGTATGTTTCCTTTGTGTTAAGGGAGTTGGCATATGATAAGGTCAATTATGAATCTGATGTTATCTTATGGCCTGATTGTTTCAGAGATACTATCTTTCAACATCTCGTGAAATCACACGACTCGACTCAATTACAAAAGCACCTGTTGTTAACCATTTCTCAGAGAGCATCTCTGGCGTTATGACGATTAGGTGTTTTAGGAAGCAGGATAGATTTGTTCAAGTAAACGTTGAACGTGTGAATAATAACCTAAGAATGGATTTTCACAATAATGGATCCAACGGGTGGTTAGGTTTCCGTTTGGAGTTTCTTGGAAGCTTATTTCTTTGTGCTTCCACTGTGTTCATGATCGTCTTACCTAGCAGTATTATTAAACCAGGTATATTTACAGCTTCACCTAAAATTCCTGTCAGCTTTTTCTTTTTTCTTATAGATAACTAATTTAAAAATGGCTGCTCATGATCAGAGAACGTTGGATTATCGCTATCATATGGGTTGTCACTCAATGGGGTGCTGTTTTTTGCTTTATACATGAGCTGTTTCGTCGAAAACAAAATGGTTTCTGTTGAAAGGATTAAACAGTTCATCAAAATACCTTCAGAAGCCGAATGGGTGAAAAAAGATAACCCCCCTCCTTCAAACTGGCCATCTCATGGCAATGTAGAGCTCAAAGATTTGCAGGTAATTTAATCATATATGATTCTGCAATCCAGAATCCAAACACGTGATCATTGTAAGAGTAATCTCAGCTGAAGTTCTTGATTGTTTGCATGTGAGTACAGGTTAGATATCGTCCAAACACACCTCTAGTGATTAAAGGCATTACCCTAAGCATTAAAGGAGGTGAAAAGATTGGTGTGGTTGGTAGAACCGGTGGCGGGAAATCAACTTTGATCCAGGTTCTGTTTAGGTTGGTGGAGCCATCTGGTGGAAGTATAATCATTGATGGCATCGACATCTCTACCCTTGGACTACATGACCTCAGGTCTCGGTTTGGTATCATTCCCCAAGAACCAATCCTCTTCGAAGGCACTGTGAGAAGCAATATCGACCCAACTGGTCAACATTCTGACGAAGAGATATGGAGGGTAAATTTATTTTTCTGTTTCCATGGATTTATAGGCAACGAATAACGATGTCCGATCTATTCTCATTATTTTGTTTTAAACCATCTGATCCAAAAACTTGCTTTGCAGAGTCTTGATCGATGCCAACTTAATGATGTTGTAGCTGCAAAACCTGGTAAACTAGATTCTGCAGGTAATAGAAACATGTCTATAAACACACTTTTTAGCTAACTGAAGAAAAATCTTATATTTGTGTCTGAACATATTATTTTTTTTCCTTAGTTGTCGATAATGGTGATAATTGGAGCGTGGGACAACGGCAACTTCTATGTCTGGGACGGGTGATGCTGAAGCACAGTAGGCTGTTGTTCATGGATGAAGCAACTGCTTCTGTTGATTCACAAACAGATGCCGTAATTCAAAAAATCATACGAGAGGACTTTGCCGACTGTACTATCATTAGCATTGCTCACAGAATACCAACTGTCATGGACTGTGATCGCGTTCTAGTCATTGATGCAGGTAATACTCTCATTCTTGTCTAAATTTACTTGATGAATTTGTGTTTTTGAACTTAGTCTCACTTAGTTGTATATATGTTTTGCTGAAAATAGGTTATGCGAGAGAATTTGATAAACCATCACGGTTGATAGAGAGACCTTCGCTATTTGGGGCACTGGTTCAGGAGTATGCGAACAGATCTTCGGGCTTATAAAAAGTTAAAAGTCATATGGAACCATGTGATGTTGAAGGCTAGTAACTAGAAGTTTTAATGATAACAGGAGAATATCGCTATGCAGAAGCTT
The DNA here is from genome assembly GCA_030686995.1 of Artemisia argyi. Lineage (NCBI taxonomy): Eukaryota > Viridiplantae > Streptophyta > Magnoliopsida > Asterales > Asteraceae > Artemisia > Artemisia argyi. The sequence goes on from JARVZY010002761.1 coordinate 8,819, forward strand.
CCTCTGCATCTGCATGCGGTCTTCCTATAAGGAGGCACACGGTGTCCCATTTTCTGTAATTATTTTGCCAACTTTAGATAATTTTGAGACTGTTTAATTAATATTGTGTGCGCATGAATGATGTATGACACAGTTGATTAGCGTAAGTTAGGCCCACCTAAATAATCCAATCAAATGTACATTTGATGGCCAAGAAGGATGGTAGTCAGTCTACTCCTTCTAGTGTGTGCTGGTGATAGGCGTACTAATTGTATTGGCGGTAATGCGTTAATACAAGCATCAAATGTACAAGTTTTGAAATCATATTCACAACATGCCTCTGTTTATCTCTTTACCTTTCTTAAAATCATGGGTCTCTTTGAGATCCTACTGATGCAATAGTTGCTTCAGTTATGCATCTACTTTAATATTTTCTACAATATTTTGTATAGAAAGACTGTTATCGATACTACTTGTTACATTTTGTCGAATACAGTATATTGTGGGTTACGAGTTAGTTGATTTGATACGTTGTTTAGCTCGACCTAACATTCAAAAAGACAAAACGACCTAACAGACAAAAAGAGATCAGCTTCCTAGTTTAGCTCGACACAGCATTATAAGTTAAGTAAGTATCTAAAAACAAACGATAGCAGGCCTTTGCTAGAAAATGAAAGGGTATATTAAGTCACATGTCTTATTCCAAACGAGACAGGTGCAACTTCACATTCTACACGAAATATAATGATAAGGAGGGTAGTTGCATTAAATTTGCTTCCTATAGTACGGGGTACGACTTCCTTAATTTTAAGCCAACTAGAAGGTTTGCCGAACTGTTTTCATTCGTATACTAGTCGATCATATAGTGTATTTCATTGACCCGCATTATCAAATTGTGATTCTTCCATATTTAAAACTCGACTAAGCGGCTAAGACTAATATTTTTCCCAAAATACAAGCATTTGTAAACAGTGGCGTAGCTTTTAAGGGGCCGGGGGGGGGGGGGGGGGGGGGGGGGGGGCGCCCGACCCCCCGAAATTTTTTTTGCGATGCAGGGGGTATATAGTTTTCGTGTAGAAAAATTTCGATATATTCGGTTTCGACCCCCCGAAAATTTCGGTATACCTGAAATATAGCCTTAGGAAAAAAAAAAGTTTAGATCCCGACCCCCCACTTAAATATTCCAAGCTTCGCCACTGTTTGTAAAAGTGCATTTCATCGAACAGTTGGTGTGCATGCATGATAATGAGAAAGGTAGCAACATATGAAAGAGAGCAATAACATACCTCTAAATTGGATTACGATACTGATCGATTGTTTGATGGGTGATATACAATTTTGTAGCAATTGGGATCTGAATTTTATTTTAATTGTGGGTTAGTTGAGATCATGGAGGTGGTTATAGGTCATAATTTTAGCTGCAATGACTTTTATATGCTCAGTAATAATGATACATCACGTTAGTTAACTATTTAAGTGAGAAAAATGACTAGAAACCTCTCTCAAAAAGTCGAAATGACCTCAAACAACCTTAGGCTACCACAGTAAGGGGATTCAATCCCCTTACTTTTCCCTGCCACGTCAGCTTTCTCTCTCCAGCGACATGCATGTGATTCAGTGCTCCAGTAAGGGCGACCTAGTTCATTTTTTTTTTTTTTTTTTTTTTTTTTTTTTTAAAAAAAACACAAACTCAAATTTCATTAATAATTAAAACGTTACATATTAATTTAATTAAAATAAAATAAAAAACATTACAACACTTATTCAAATTACATTAAAACGACCAAACTAGTTTGGATTATGACAATGCCAAATGTCTTCCACCAAATCGGCTTTGAGGTTAAGATGAGTTGTTTTATTGCATATCTCCCTGGTAATTTCCAGCGATTCCTCATGCGTTCTTAAAGGGTCATAAGAACGGTGCTGCTCCGCTGGAAAGAATTCGGGAGATATCACCTGCCCTTCGTATTGAATTATCATATTATGTAATATGATGCATGTGTACATTATATGTCCAAGACGCTCTTTGTCAAATCCTTTAGCCGGATGTTTAATCATTAGGAACTTCTTCTTTAGTACACCAAAAGCACGTTCCACATCTTTTCTTGCTGCTTCGTGCATCCTCTTATACAATTGACGCTTTTCATCATGCGTCCCGGGATGTTTAATGGACTTCACAATAACAGAGTATTCCGGATATATCCCATCAGCAAGATAATATCCCCGTTTATAAGGCACGCCGTTAGCAAAGAATTCCGCATCCGGTGCTCTCCCCGTTTTGAGATCATTGAAAATAGGCGATGCACGTAAAACATTTACATCATTATTTATCCCGGCGACACCAAAGAACGCATGCCAAATCCATAAATCTTGAGAGGCGATCGCTTCCAATAAAATGAAAGGAGTTTTCCCGTGATCACCCCTACAAAATTGAGCTTTTAAAGCATGTGGGCAATTCTCCCACGGCCAATCTGTACAATCAATGCTGCCTATCAGGCCAGGAAAACCATGAACTCGATAGTGATGCTCATAGAGTCTGTCAACGTCAGTAGCCGTCGGCTTTCGCAAATACTCTGTACCATATAACTCCATGATGACCTCACAAAATTTATAGAGACACTCAAGAATTGTTGACCCACCCATTTGCACATACTCGTCTAGCATATCAGGATTCACTCAGTATGCCAATTGACGAATTGAAGAAGTAACTTTCATCAATGGAGAAATACCAAGTAAGCCCGCACAACTAAGAGTTTGTTGGAAATAAGGTGAATGATTGGTTACCTCTCGAACAATTTGTGTGAATAGTCTTCGGCTCATTCGGAAATGATCATGGAATTGTTCTTCGCCGTATGTTTGGTTAGCGCAGAAGTAAGCAGTCACTAAACGGTTATGAGCACCCAAACGATCCTTGGTAATTTGGTTTCGTGTTTCTTTAGGTTGTGACGCTTGATAAGCCTCCCAACAATCTTTCGCAAACATCAAAAACTCGGTATTAACTTCATTTTCGTCATCTGAAAACGAATTGGCAAAAAAGATCTCGAAAGAATTCATGGTGTGATTGAATATAGAGAATGTTTGAAATGAGGTTTGTGAATTAGAGTGTGTTTTATGTTGTGTATTTATAAGGTATTTAAAAGTTTTTTTTTTTTTTTTTTTTTTTTTTTATTCAAGCCTAACGGCAAATTGTCAAAAGCAAAACAAATTAGTTTGTAATATTGTCGATCGTGATCTCGACCTATTTGTTTCTTTTTCGTTGCTCGACCGAGATCCCACAGGAGCCACGATCGACTGAGATCGATCGTGGGTGTCGATCGTGGCCTCCTTCTGCATGCAGTTGCACAAAAAATTAACTGTAGTACCTTAATTTAACAAATATATATATATATATATATATATATATATATATATATATATATATATATATATATATATATATATATATATATATATAAAATTCACAATAGTTCTTATTTGAATGTTGAAAAGAGAAATGATATTTGAATGTTCTTTATGCGATTTACTCTTATTTGAATGTTCTTATTTGAATGTTGAAAAGAGAAATGATATTTTCTCATATTTTGCAAATCTTACCATGCACAATAGTTTAGAAGAGAGATAATAAGCGAAAGTGAACACGTTAAATTACTTATAAACTTGATGTTACAATAATTTAAGCGTCATTTTAAACTTTTTTTTGTCTCCTATTACCAACAACTAGTGACAGCATAACAGGTATAGCCTTTCTACCAAAGTATTTGGTCGTCTAGTGACGTTGTTCTAGTTGTTTTGATTAACGAGACTTATGACAATATAATTATGAAATTTAAAAGGAACAAGAGAATTCCATGATATGGAAGTAAAGATCACCTACAAAACTCGATCTTGGTGCATTTATTTCGTTACTTCCATGTAGTATTTATACTACAAACATGCATGAACTATACTATTCACTATACTATTCACTACACTTATTAGGGGACAAGTAATTTATAACTAGTTTGACAAATTTGAAAATCCGCATAGTAACCAATAATGCACTACATAGTAATTGATAATTTATAACACTCCCTCTTGGAAACGTAGAGTTCAACTTTGAATGTTGCCTCATTAAAAACCTTGTTGAAGAAAATCGGTGGGAAAAAACTTTAGCCAAGGGAAAATGAGTGCAGCATATAGTTGACTCTCCCTCATGTTGACATCTATAAACTGTTACATCTTTCGCACATGTGGCATTCCAATATCATGGACGTGTTTTCTAAAGACCGCAGGAGTGCCTTTGTTTTCCGAAGACCAAGGTAGGGAGTTCCTTTATAAGGTCTTGAGTATATGAGAAGAATCTTGAAGGTATATTTTTGTCGTATCACTCTTGATAGATCATCCTTTCATTTGCATGACACAAGCTGCATTATCTTCCTAGATCACAGTTGGACTTTTCTGTTTGTCTAGTCCACAAGGAGTTAAATGAGTTGTGTCATCAATCTCAACCATACACATTCTCTACTAGCTTCATGTAGAGCAATAACTTTAGCATTATTTGATGATGTTGCGACAAGTGTTTGCTTCTGCGAACACCATGAAATTGCGGTACCTTCGTTCATGAATATGTAACCAGTTTGAGATCTAGCTTTATGGGGATTCGACTAACAACCTGCATCCGTGTAACCAACAAAAACTTGTTTTGAACTATTAGAGTAAAATGACCTAAATTAACATTTCTTCGTGGATATCGGAATATGCGTTTTATCTCATTCCAATGTCTTCTTGTGGGAGATGAACTGAACCTTGTTAATAGATATACTGCAAAAGATATTTTAGGTCTAGTACAATTTGTAAGTTACATGAGAGCTCCGATTGCACTGAGGTTTGGTGTTTCTGGACCAAGGACCTCTTCAATTTCTTCGCATGGTCGAAATGGATCTTTGACAATGTTGAGTGTTCTAAAAACCGTTGGTGTGCTTGAAGGATTTGCTTTGTCCATGTTGAAACATTTTAGGGCCTTCTCGGTATAATTTGACTGATGCACAAGTATACCATTAGGCATGTGCTTGATTTACAAACCAAGACATTTTTTTTTTTTGCCAAGGTCTTTCATTTCAAATTCTTCCTTTTAGTGCACAACAACTTCATTGATTTCTTTATATGTACCAATGATGTTCTGATCATCAACATAAACAGCTATGATTACGAACTCATATATAGTTTTCTTAATAAAGACACAAGGACAAATAAGATTACTTTTGTACCCTTTTCTTATCAAATAATTAAACGATTATACCACATTCGTCCAAACTGCTTCAATCTATATAAAGATCCTTGTAATTTGATTGAATGCATAGCTTTGTGTTTCGTACTTAATGCCTGAAGCTTATTAAAACCATATGGTATTTCCATATAGATATCACTATCAAGTGATCCATATAATTAAATTGTAACAACATCCTCAAGACACATTTCTAAATTTTCAAAAACCTCTAGGCTAATTAAATATCTAAACGTAACTGCATCCATGGCAGGAGAATATGTTTCCTCATAATCGATTCCATGTCTTTGAGAAAAACCTTGAGCTACAAGTCTAGCTTTATATCTTATAATCTCATCATTCTTATTTCAATTTATTATGAAAACTCATTTGTACCATATAGGTTTCATAACTCCAAGAGTGAGGACAATTCGTCAAAAAACTTTTCATTTATTAAGTGAATTCAATTCATCCTGCATTGCTTCTTTCTACTTCTTCCAGTCATGTTTCTTTTGACATTCAGTGACTGATTTTGGTTATGGATCATCATCTCAACTCACGATATCACATGCAACAACATAAGAGAATTTCTCATCAACAATGTCTATATCATTTCTGTCCCACAATATTTTTGTGTGATTATAACTGATAGAAATCTATTTGTTATTATCATTCATTTCTTCTTCAAGATGAGATTTAATAATTGTTTTATTTTCATGAACACTTTCCTCATGATCAGTATATTTTTTGTTGCTTTTCTTTTTCGAGGATTTTTATCCTTGGAACCGATTGGTCTTCCTAGCTTCAAACGTGTTTTAAACTCTTGAGTAACTTTATCATTAGATTTTCCATTTGGAATTTCAACTCGAGTTGGCGCATTGATAGCAGGTATGTGTGATTTAGTCACTCTTTTTGTATCTATGGATGTATCAGGTAATTGATTTGCAATTTTTTGTAAATGCATTATTTTTTGAACTTTAGTGTCACACTGTTTTGTGCGATGATCAATGTAACACCCCCAAAATTTCATAATGACAGAGGAAGACTAATTTGGGTGTTACGTAGAAGATCACAGTCATAATCATAGAAAATGACTCAAAGAGACGTTTTGAGATTTATATTATTGAATTCAAAATGCAAGGATGTTTAATACATCACAATAAGTGTTTGAAAATGATTGTTTCAATTTATTTGTTACACCACTGACTCAAGGTCATATGCCCACTCCATGCCTTCAGTGCTAGCTTCAATTACCTGAGATAAACATGCTAAAAAGTCAACAAAATTGTTGAGTGAATCCATAGCGTTTGTGTTTAATAAATCAGTTGAACAAAATATAGTATTTCAGAAATCAATCAGTTGTGTGGTTTTGTATGCATATTGCCATAAGTCTCATGAACGCAACTTTAACGTGTGTATGTGTCATAACATGACATAAATATAATATAGGGGGCCCTTGTGTAACAGTTTGCCATTCTCCTAGTATCTCAAATAATATGCATTTGGCTATCTATCCGGCTAACACAAAGGAAATCTTCCGGACTAGCTCAAATGGGTTGTCAAACCAAATAGATATATTTACAGTATTCGCGTTCACTCGCAAGTGACTAAGGTTCAAGATGTAAGGGGCTTTCATAAGATAAAAGGGGCACAGTTGGTCTTATGCAATAATTATTCAAGAAAGGCATACATAGTGAAATACTTGTGTTCTAGGTGTAGCATGTATCTCCCCACGAGTTTGTAAAACATGTAAAAAGTGGGACTATGAACTCACCTTAGATGAGTGTGTATGTAGGCAAATAAGTATATCAAGTGCAACTGGTGAACAACTCCAAGACGCAACCTGGATAATATGGGAAATCTCAGTACTTGGAGGTGCGGGTGGTTTGTGTTTGTGTAAAATGCTTGAAGTTTAAGAACAATGTTACATATAACATATTATGTCCTTACGTGTGTTGTGTTTAACTTATAGGGATGGTCAATGCTGACCGATACTTATAAATTTTAATGTTGAGTGTTCTGGTTGGGTGTTAGGTTATCACATATCAGGGTCTTTGTTAAAGTTAAACCCTTCATGTTTTCAGAAATTCCCCTTTTAAACCTTAATAGTGAAATTTTACAATTTCAGTCCTTGTACTTTGTGAAAATGATATTTTTGGCACAATATATAAAATGTGAGATTTTGTTATCAACATTTTCTAAATATTCACTTTTGGTCCTTAACCATTTGTACACAAGTTTGTGGAATTTACAACTTTAGTCACTTAACTTTGAGCTTGTGAGGAGGGGCAAACAAGTTTGTGAGTGAGGGATATAAGTGTAGCTCATTTGTTTAGGGTATAGAGAAATAGTCTGAGCATTTTAACTTGTATGTTATACGCATAAAAATACGATTTTGAGAGTCATTCCAAATGAGAAAAACTGTTTGTGTGTGAGGAAAACAAGTTAACAATTTTCATAAGGGGGTGCACATAACTTAAGAAACATGTGATTTTTAGTGTCTATATGATGTATTAAGCTTAACTAAAGTTCATGTTTTCATTATTAGCCATATAGAGACTTAAGTGAGTGAGTTTATTAGTTATGAGCTTAACGAGATATAGGATTTAATAGGTGAGAGATTTGTGACTTATACGAATGAAAAATGATAGACATGATCCAAAAATAAACTAAGTGTTGAGAGTAACTTACAACACCTATAAAAGGTGGGTCGTTAGGGTTTGTGAGATCGAGGAGAGGGCTTGAGGGATTGTGACTCGTTTGTTGGTACACCAAAGACTTGGGAGGAGCACTTGGACGACTTGGTTGAGCTTGTGATCACCTTGAACCTTCTGTTTTCCTTCTCGGTACAAAGCAATGAGCAAGAGAGAGTTTGGTTATGATTGTTTGGGTTGTACGTGAGTATACTTTTGCATGGGAGTGTTTTAACATAAAGATAGAGACAACTTGTAGGAAAAAGGGAATATAGGAAGAGATAACGAGTAGGGGGTGTAGGGTACTTGAGAGGATTGCAAGTAGCTTGTATAAGTGTGAGGGGTGTTGTATGTCTTAGTTTGGATGAGGTGACGAAGCAAGGCTTCTAGATTGTGGATTTAATTTTGAGTACATGTTACCAAGAGTTGTAGTCAAGTCCTGAAGATCATAGGTGGTTAAGAGATCAAGCGGGGAAGAAATTACAAGGCACGTTTGGTAGTAGAAATATCAAAGGGTCCATTTTGTGTGTTAACGTGACCAAAAACATAAGTTGATGATCGAGTTGTGACCTAGAGGTGTTGTGGTTGATTAGATATGGGGTTACATGATCCTTAGAGTTGTTTGTGAGGTTTGTAGAAGTTGTGAAACACTTAGGAGTCCAAACGAACTCATACGTGACCAAATTAAATAAATATAGATCGAAATATTGGTTGTGAGGTCTTGGGAGTGTAGATACGTATTTAGCCTAGATCATTTAGCTTAATATGAGTAAATATGAGTTTCTAATAGCTTTGGAGGGTCACATGCATGATTGAGTATGTTTGAGTGATTTGTGGGTACGTTTGAATAAATAACGAGACACAAGAAAATGTTAGGGCGCGTTTTAGTGTGTTGAGGGGCATGAGAATCTTGTGGGATACTTAAGAGGTCATATGAGCGGGTTTTATCACAAAGAAACTAGTGTGGCTCGTTAAATATGAAAATGGTCAAATTTGGGTATGTTAAGAGGTCGTGTGGTCTCATTAAGCTTTGCCATTGTTTAACTGTTCATATATACGTATTAGGTTAAAGTATAAGTTGATCGTGATTCTTTTGTGGGTGACCAATAAGTTGATGCATTTTATTCCATAGGTTGTGTGTATAGAATTCCCATAAATCTTTCAAAGTAAATGTATGTGTATGTATGTATTCGTATAATACATAATGATTTTGGATTGGGCTCAAATCATTGGGCTTAGGAATAGTGGCCCATGTGAGTTTAAATATTGAACCGTGTAGTTTTTTTTGGATTTTATTTCATGTGCCAATGTTTATGGGGCCCCCTGAGTGTAAATAGTTTACATTGGTAATGTGGGGTCCACTGTGAGAAAAGTGGATCCCAAAAGGGGTTGTGCGTATACTGTGTTGCATATGGGATCAAAACTGATCCATAGTTTGAGTTGTACACATTCCAGGATGTTGTGGTTTGCGTGTGAGCTCGTTCAGTGTAAGTGTGAATCACATGCATATATTGATTCGCAGTTGCATAGTGTAAACAAAAGTTTAAAATTTTGCCTAAAAATGGGTGTGTGAACAGTAATACGGAATTACTTCATGATTAGTGTTTGTTAATAACTAGGGTTTTTCATAGGATATTACAATCAAGATACAATAATGATAGTTCACACCATGTAGCATCTTTTTCTTGCTTTTCGTTTTCTCCCTTAAGTGATGGAAAATATTTCTCTTCAAATTGGCAATCAGCAAAACGTGATGTGAAGACCTGTTAAAGGTTCAAAATATCATATAATAGATATTGTTTATCATCCAACGTATATTCCCAACCTTCTTTAGGAACCATAATTGTTTGTTGTGGTGGTGCAATGTAGCAACTCGTATTTTATAGCTCATTACTAGCCTTTAAACCCAAATCTATTTACTTTGAACGTTTATTGATGACATCAAATAAGTGGTAATTATTAGCATCATTTATCCTATATGTATTACTTTTTTATATCATTATGTATAAGAATTGGTACTTAATCGCTTAAATGTTTATATTTCAGTTATTTACAAGCAATTGGTGAAAGTCAGCAATTTTGGACGTAAATTAGAGCAAAATAGATCAAGTTAGAAAAGTCTACTGAACTGACAAACAATACGCCGTATCATTCTAGATAGATACACCGTATAACAAGACTTGGACGATTATGAAGACCATTGCGTGACTTTGAAGCATACGCCGTATGGATTTCTCTCATACGCCGTATATGAAACTTTGGTCAACGAGAAGATCTGACTTGTTTTACTCCAGATATGCCGTATGACATCAATAGAACAACATACGCCATATCTATTCTCAAGACTTCACCATAATTACAAGATATTGAAGACCAGATGCGTCGTATGAAGATCAGTGATGCGCCGTATCACTATGGCGGTGTACGAATATTTCATAAGATAATAATCTTGGACCCCACGTGAAGTTACCTAGATGCGCCGTATCAGATAACCTGATACGCCGTATCGACTATGTTTCCAGAATGTATAAATAGAAGAGTTGCAGTCAAATTTTTAGAGACACTATATAGGTGAACGAGCATATAACCACCATGTACAAGACCAGAACAATAAATAAGACCTAGAAGGTCCTGCTAGTGCATAATTACATAGGAAGATTCACTTAATTCATTGTATTACACTTTAATAGTTCGGTTAGCATATTCTTCTCTTTTGATTTATACTTGAATATTTCCGAATATGTTATCTTGTGATATGGCTGAGATTATGGGCTAAAACCTATAGGTATTAGCCATGTTTAATGATTATATGATGTTTTGATATGTTACTAATTCAATAGGCAGCTCATGCTTGTGTTTTGATTACATTTATTACTTCATTAATACTGTTTTGCATGTTAATGTAAGCCTAGGTGGTTAATTAATAAACTAATAATCATTAAGGTGAACTTTATGTGGATTTGGACTAATCGTGACATGATTAGATCAATTAACTTAAAAATAAATCTAGGAGTCTAGGGGTACCTATTCCTAGGAATGAGATACGCCAAGTTGTGAGTAGCGTTGCTACAGGTCTTAGACTTATCAAACATCATGTATGACTAAACAACGGCAAATACATTTTCCTCGGCTTGACCTCTTCTTTATTATATGTGTTTTTGTTTGTATGTGTTACTTGTGTCCTAGCTGTTATTTATTGTTTTCATTAAATCTAAATCTCGTGCCAGTCTCTCACGCTGAAAACCATTTGCTGCGTTAGATTATGTTTAATTAGACTAACTGATAGAATTAAAATACTGGTAGATATCAGTTGTTAACGTTCCACTCTTAGTGATCGACACCTTACTTACCAACTAGCTCACCATCAACCGGGTAACTGCCCGTTAGTGTTGTTTATATGTAAAGTTGGCAAAATATAAATATAAAACTTGATAAATAAATTACATGTACTAAACGACACATCATTTACATATTTAGTTTTATGTATAATCGTTGTGTTAAATCGCGTAAACCGGAAAATGACATTTAACGTAAATCGACATGTTTCCAAGTCAATGTTTGATTAATATCGTGAAACTTTCATTTTTAACGTTTACATGTTTGATTTGAACAAAAACCGGGAGGTTATCCTGTGTATTGCGAAAAACATCTTTGAACGTGTACCAGCACTAGACTAAGTTTAGTCTACAGTAAATAAGTACATTATGACTCTTATAAAGTTATTTTGTAAGTCATTGCATTTTGTTTTTTAATTTTTACGTAATACGCATGCGTTTTGCATTCTAGCTCATGCATGCATCCAAATACGAACCAACTCACCACCTTTGTAACTCATACATACAAATACATTAGATAGATAACTTACAAATTCAAAATCCCCCCCCCCCCCCCCCCCCAACTTACATCTTGATATCATCATGGACCACTTACAAGCCACCAAGAGTTGCCAATCTAGGCTAGGCACTCTTGTCACCATTTGCACCTCAATTGTTCCATTACCCATTTGGTTCTTATATATACCACACTACTAGCTTCATTTTACACACACAACTCAACTCACTCATTCCTCTTCCTCTCTCTCAAATATTCGGCAGCCATAAGTGTTCAAGAAGGGTATTTTTGTGTTTTGTTAGGTTAGATTAGAAGTTAGAAAGAAGATGTGGGTACTTGGTGTTGACAAGTTAAGGTTTGGTTGTGATATATATATATATATATATATATATATATATATATATATATATATATATATATATATATATATATATATATATATATATATATATAGGGTGAGGTTATTTTCAGAACCAAATGAATTGCGAGAACTGCGAGAACCAATATCAACCAATCAGATTTTTTTGGATATTTATTTTTATTATTTAAATCAAAAGGGTATAATAGTAAAAACCATTTTCAAACTATTTTTGTATATAAAATCCCTTAATTTTCGGATTTTTTTTTTCTTGAAAATTTTGAAAAATTCAGGTGCACATGTGTTTTTTAAAGATAAAAATTTACATATGTTAATAATGTACAATTGTTATTTGCTTATAAAGATAATTGCACATATGTTTCTATTATGTACAATTCGGTAAAATTCAAAATTTAAATCAATGAACACAAATATCCTTCAAAGATTAAATATCATATAAAATACAACTTCAAATACAAATGATTAAAAAAATACTCTACAATTTCTTGATTATACATGTGTGTACTAATAATATTTAACACAATTGGATTATGCACTTGTGTCTTTAGATCATCATCACGTTCAACTTTTATTTAGAGAGTATGTACTTGTTGAAGACGCATATGCACTTTTTATATTGGTGATGACCGATCTTTATCAAACATGTCCAATACCTGAAATTACAAGTAACTGTTATTTTAAAATAATAATAATAATAATAATAATAATAATAATAATAAACAACTAGCAAACACATATGCACAAAATAAAACATATATGCATAATTTAAAACATATATGCATACTCCAACTATAGTTTATATGAACCTTAAAACACATATGCACAACATTTTATTAACTTTTAACCAACCATAAAACACATATGCATACCCAATTTCATTGATTTTTTACGGATTTTTACTAGATATAAAACACAAATGCACTCTAACCTTAAAACACATATGCACATAATTCAACTTATTTTATATCAACCACAAAACACAAGTGCATCTTTAAATTAGAACTAGCAAACAAATACGCACAAAACAATACACCTCGTAAGACAACCAAAACACTACACCTCGTAAACAAACACCAACATATTTACTTGATTTAGAATCATTAAAAACTTATATATTACAAACAAACATGTCATGGGGTGTATAAATTTTGACTTTACAGCAAACCAATTTATTTCTTTAACGATTACACAAATCTCATTATTATTATTTTCATGGGGTGTAAAGATCTTGTATTTATCATCAAATTCACTTTCCTTATCATGAAGTTGTCTATAATACATAGATCAATTGCTCTACAGTTTCTTGATAACAGTCTATCCTAAAATCTATACATCAATTGCTATATGGTTTCCTGATAACCATAAGAAGCCATTAAAAAATCCGAAAAAAAGTTCATTCCCACATTAGAGACTACACAACAACCAAATTTCTTTCCCCTATATCACGAGTTCAAAACCAAAAAAGAGACAAAACAAAAGAATAAACTTATTTAGATCTACTCCTCATTGTGCCGTTATAAATAAAACTTACATACAATCTTACCATTAATCTTTTTTTATGAAAGAGATCTTGGTCGTATACGTGAACGAAATCCGAAATCGATCAATAATCATCAAAGATATGACAAACGAATATCAGATTTGATCCAATCTACAAACCTCAATTTGGTGACGGCAACGATGGCGAATTTTCGTATAATGGATATGGTTACAAGTTGTAGGGGCGGCTACCCTAACTGAGAGAGAGATACAAGATATTATTTTTTACTTAATGAATTAATTTTGAAGACGATCCAGATTATTCGGAGCAGTTTCTATAAAGTTAGTACATAAAATTACATTGATGCCCTTCCACGTATTAAATAATTATAACTGGTTTTCAATTTAATTACAATTATGCCACACATCATTTCATCCATTGATCAAATTATAGATGGTCCAGATTGGTTCTCGCAGTTCTCGCAATTCTTTTGGTTCTGAAAATAACCTTACACTATATATATATATATATATATATATATATATATATATATATATATATATATATATATATAGTTCGGGTTAGATTAGTTCTTTGAGGCATCCACTTTTTATCATCTCTTGTAAGTAAACATAAAACTCCATATTTCATACTCGTATACATCATTTATACATTTACACATATGACCAACATGTGTTTGTGGTTTAAAAACCTTATTTTCCTAAGTTATGTAAATAAATTGTTAAGAATATGTACACTTTGTTTCACCATCTAAACTAAGCAATTGTATTTCTTTTTACCACACTTTAATATAATGTCTAGCGTAAGTCATTTCAAGTATGGAGGTGTTGGTGTATGTGGTTAGTGAAAAAAAAAAAAAGTGAAAATTTAAGTTTTATGCATATTGATTTGTTGGCTTGAAATCTGGGAGAATGAATGTGAGAGTTGCAACAATGTGTTAGGAAAATAGAAAATAGACTTAATAAGCTAAATGTGGCCGCTTGAGTCGCTAAAAACGGAGCTATAACGAATAAATTACGACTATATGAAGTTCCGACGAAATATATATTTGAGTGCAGAAACAGGGTAAAAATAATCTAAGTGTCGGGCTGAATATTCTTGACTGAGCATGTAGTGAGCTATTTTAAGTGAGTCTAGATTTTGAACTGGAAAAATTTGCACAAGTAGTCTTTTGTGTAACTCGCGGCCTAGTTTTCAAAAAGTCTAGAATCGAGTTAAACGGAATTATAACAAAGTAGTTACAGATCGGTAAAGTTGGACAAAAGATAATTTTTGAAAGTTATTAAAAATAGTAACACTTGGTTTATTTTGACGTAAAACATTATTTTTCGTATAAAACTTAACGCAAACATGTATTTGTCATAAAAACTTATAAAACTCATATGCATATCATACATAACATGTACACGACCTAAAGCACCTTATCATTTAATTAAGTTGCGGTTAGGGTTTTTGTCTCGATTTGCATGCCACCATTTATTTACCAAGATTATCATTTGTTTGTTTGAGGTGAGTTTCATAGCCTCACTTTTATTTGTTTTACTACTTGTTTTGAATTACTTTGAGGTGAGAATACATGATCTTTTACTTAAATGTCTTACTTGTTCTACTAAAAAACATTGCTTGTTTACTTAAATACCTTACTTGTTTTCCTCAAATATGTTAATACAAATATCGCGTAAAAACGTTATTTATATTTTGCGATCTTTGCTAAATTTTGTTAACGACAAAGTGTAAACTTTATTTTTAGCAAAACATAAATATAGTTTAAGTCTTTCATATATAAACTTTTATTTCAAAACAAACATCACTTTTGCTACATTTACATTTCACAAACACATAACATTTTCATATTTCTAAAAATAGAAAATGTAATATGACATCATGGCATGCATCATATGTAATCTTGGAAAGATTTCCAAAATCTTAGAGTTGACTTTGTAAGATCTCATGAATATTTTGGAAAGGTTCTTACTCATTGTGTCATAGTGAGATTTGGTAAATCTCTTAGATAGATTTGGAAAGAGATTTGGAGATCTTGGCTGTCAGTTCCGACGGAACCTTTCAAGATAATGAACGGAACCCTCAAAAGGGTTTCACCAAATCCGTGGGTTGGTCAGGCCTTTTGCCTATAAATAGCAACCCACACTTTGAGTTTTACTCATCACTTACAATCATATTTTACATATACACTCTCATTACATTCATCTAAGTCAGTAGCATTTCATTTGTGTAAGATCTTTTGTAGAAAAGAAGATCATAAGTTCATCCGAAAGTTTACAAGTTTCAACATAACGTTGCAAGACTTGTTGGCTTAGCATTGTGTAAACTCGTGTAGTTTATACTTCATTTAATTGTATCTATTCAGTAGTGATCGGTTAGTATTTTAGTCCTTAAAATACAAAGAGTGATGGAAGTGGTTGTACCCTTGTAAAAGAACTCGACATCTAGCTTTGTGTCGGTAATCTTGTGCAAGCGACGTGTAAGGTTTTCTCTGCCGGTGAAAGGAGCTTGTTGACTAGTGAAGGAAACTCTCGAGTTGGATACTCGGGGAGTGGAGTAGGGTAAGAAAAAAGAGTCCTTGTAGCCGAACCACTATAAACATCCGTGTTGTGGTTTGATCGTTTCTTAGTTTATCTTGCATTTACTTATTGTCTATTATTTGCATTAGTCGATTACACGTAAAGTTTTCAAAGATAATTAAATTAAAAACCGGCAAACTATTCAACCCCCTTCTAGTTTTTCACAAAATACATTGCTCGTTTACTTAAATACATTACTCGTTTTGGTTAAATTTATGCTTGGTTACTTGAATACAATACTCGCTTTTCTTATGGACGCAAGTACTTAAACAATTACGGATTGCCTAACTTACCACATTAGCCGTTAAGTCCCCATATATCATGAACCGTTAGTTACTTGTGAACGCGAATGTTGTTAATAGATCTATTGGGTTGACACCCCCGTCTGGGTTGGTCACACCAACTGGGTAAACGGACGTATATCATTTGAGGGCATACTAGGTGTTTGGCTAACCTACCGAGGCATTCATTTACATGTACAGATTACGTTAAGGATTCATGGTCATGAGCTTAGGGCAGTAGTATTACTTTTTCTATGACATTGTATTTGTTATAATGGTCATACACAGAAATCTTGTGGTCCACGATACTAATATCCTTAATGGTAAACATTTATTTCCAAGACATTGTGAGTGACACAATGTTCTCTAAAACTTTTTCATGACATTGTGAGTGATACAATAGTCACAAAACTCTTTCTGGTCCACATTACTTTAACTCAACGCTATTATTTACTTAAACCTATGAACTCTCTAACTTTATGTTGACCGTTTTAGCATGTATTTTCTCAGGTCCTTAGACGTGTTTGCATGGTTTGCAACTGGAGCATCATTACTAGAGTCACCTTTTTGCGGTCTTATCATTTCGAAGATTTATTGTATTATTTTTATACGTTAGGTTAAGAATTCTTGAAACATTGTCAACTTTGCAAATGCTACATTACGAGTTGGTAACAGACAAACAGATCATTTGCTTATTGCATCTCTTGGGACCATAAATTATCTAAATGGTCCACATGATGGATGTATTGGTCCACAAATATCACTTTGAATTCTTTCAAGAAACATAAGTAATTCTTATCAACTTTAACCATTGTAGGTCTTACAATAAGTTTTTCAAGAGAACAAGATGTACATGGATCCACTTTAATAGTTTGAGGTAATATTTTGTCTTTCAATGGATCTCCATTTGTACTTTCGGTTATCCTTTCCATCATTGTTGATCATGGATGGCCTAATCTGTCATGCCATAAACTTAATATACCATGATGACAAGATTTCTCTTTAATCACCATATGTGATTCTGCTAAATTAATATGTGCGTAATGCAAACCAGAATGAAGCATTGGCGGCTTTTCCAATACATATGTCTTATTAGTGGTATGAAAATATTTATCATTTCCTATAATATTGGTTTGAGTATGATATCCATTACGATAGATATCTAAGAAACTCAATAAATTTCTCTTGGATTTTGGGGAAAACAAAACATTGTCTATCAAAAGTTTTATACAATCTGATAATATAAAATTAGCTTTTCTCACTCCTTCAACTAGTTTTACAAGACGTGATATTGTATTTAGAGTTCCTTTAGTTGGTTTCAATTCAGAAAAATATTTGTTAGACTTAAGAATAGTGTGTGTTGAACCAGTATCTGCTATACCGAGATCTCCACCTCTACGTGATATCATGATCCATTGGAGCCATATTAAACTCTAATTATAAAAACAATAATGAGTGTATAATAAGAGTAATAACAGAAGTTCATGATATTGAAAAAATGGAATATATTACATGAAAGAAAGAGCATGGAAATCCTAGTTATGAAATAGAAAATGCAGAGTTAATACAAAAAGGAAATATACATAGTTCAACGATGTCGATTTCAAAGTTTCAAGTCATAAAAAAATCAGAGGTATTTAGCTCATGCATTTGGGAATCAAGTTGATCCACTTTCCATGCTCTCACATAAAAAACAAGAGCCCTTTGGTTTTTGGGAAGTACTCACATCACCATCATTTTTTGTGAGCTTGTTAAATGATTGGCTTTTGTAGCCTGGAGCATGGTATGATTAATTATTGACTAAAATTACGACCACGACCACAACTATATAATTGACCTCCACTAGAATTATGGTTTCGATCATATGTAAGGTTGTGATCACGAGAATAACCACGGTTACGTCCCCATATATTATTTTTAGAACCATCATTGTTTGTAGCATTTATTTCAAGAAATGCTACTGATCTAGTAGGACGAAACTGGTGATTTTTCATTAGTAGCTCATTGTTTTGCTCTATAACTAAGAGACATCAGTTTAAATCAGCATAACTGTCAAACTTCATATTGTGATATTGTGGTTGCAAGTTCATATTGCGTGGGCTAAATTTGGTATACAGAAGGTAATGATGAATGCAAAGGGGTTCTTTTTCTTTAAGTTTAGCTCGAAGAAAGGTGTTGATGATGTTCTTGAAAACGGTCCTTAGTTAATCAGAAATGTACCTATTATTCTTAAACCATGGACATTGAACACCAACTTGCTTAAAGAGGATTTGACCAACATCCCCGTGTGGGTTAAATTCCATGATGTTCCTCTTGCTATGTTTTTTGATGATGGTCTTAGTCTTCTTGCTACATTGATTGGTACACCCAAAAGGTTAGATGCTTTTACCAGCCAAATGTGCAAGGAATAGTGGGGCTGCAGTAGTTTTGCTAGATGCATGATTGAGGTGAAGTCGGATGAGGTGCTTAGGGATAGCCTTACTGTTGAGATACCTTTACTTGATGGTACGGGGTCGACTATTGAGAAGATTTGGGTTGAATACGAGTATCGACCCAAAAAGACTTCTCCTGAACCTAAGAAAGTGGATGGCAATAAGAAGAATGCTTCTGCTGTGACTAGTTCGAGTGGAAAGAAGATTTCTACATCTAACCAGTTTGATGCTCTTAATATGGAAGATACGGATGCTTTTGGTATTCTTAATAATGACACCAACAAGGATGTGGATTCTGGTCGTACAATGAAAGTTAATGAAGATAAGTCTACTAAGACAGGTAATGCATCACAAGAACCCCTTGTGAGTTATTTGAAAGAGAATGAGTCGGTTGTGGCTCCTAAAACTAGTTATTCTTGTACTTCGCCTGCCTCTTCTACTAAGAGAGTTAACCCTTTTTCTAAGGTGGGAGAGATCGCAGTTTCTGATTCTGAAGATGAGGTGGTTGATAACCCATTTGATGAGTCTGCTAATCTATTCGGTGGTGGCCAAGAGTTTGAAGATGATTATGATGACTATTACTACGATGACTATGCGAACCAGGTTTATGATCTTCCATGGAATTTGGATGATTTTAATGTCATGTATGGCACCAAGCTTCAAGGTCTTAGGAATTAATTTTATTTCGTTATGTCCTATGTTATCATTTGAGTAGTGGTTTGTTTTCTTGTTTAGAAAATAGACAGTATCTTATTATGTAAGCTTTTTGCTTATGTAACGGGCTAAGATATGGATTTCACCCATATCCATTGTACTTAAACGTTTTGGTTAATATATTTACGAGGGTGCAGGATTACTCCCCTTTACCAAAAAAATAAAATAAAATAAAGGTTTATATTTGATGCATGAAAAGTTGAGTATGTTTTCTCCAACAATTCTTTCCTTTGTGAGGTTCTGTCCACAAAATTTGAGTCTTGCATGGGTCCTTAACAAGACCGAGCTATACTGAGGTACTTTTGAAAAATCCTGAAATCTAGGGGTGTGCACGGTTCGGTTTGGGTCGGTTTTTGGCTAAAACCGAAACCGAACCGAAATGTTCGGTTTTTATAAAACCCAAAACCGAGACCGTTCGGTTTTTGGCGGTTCGGTTTTTTCGGTTTCTTATCGGTTTCGGTTCGGTTTTTCGGTTTTTTCGGTTTCTAACCGTTCATATTTGGGCATGAAAAATTTATAACAACAAACTTATTGTATTATATAAAAAATTGGTTACTCTTATTATTTTTTTTTTCTAATCTAAGCATAATAATGTTTATTCATAATTCTATAATTACACATATATAGTCATATAGATGAGACACACACATGCACGTAAATATACATATAGTATGATCATCGTCATACATTTATTGATATATTTTCAAGAAAAATCACGTTACGACAAATACACATATAAACATAAACGTTAAGATAAATATATTATAAATCTACCCACAAAATGAATATGTATTTATAAATTTGATTTATTTAGTTATTTATTTATTTTATATTAATTATATATTATTATATAATAAAATCGGTTCGGTTCGGTTTTTACGGTTCGGTTTTTGGACGAAAACCGAAACCGAACCGTATTTTTCGGTTTTTGAAAAATTAAAAACCGAACCATCGGTTTTTAGTTTTGATCGGTTTTCTCGGTTCGGTTTTTTCGGTTTTCGGTTCGGTTTCGGTTTTTTCGGTTTTGTTTGCTCACCCCTACTGAAATCTATAGTTTGCCATTCATGCTTCGCAACAGGAAGCGAAACATGCCTTTGGTGATTAATTTTTTTTTTTTTTTTTTTTTTTTTTTTTTTTTTTTTTTTTTAAGTTCATAGCAAAGAATGACTAGATTTCTTGTATTATTAAAGCTTTAACACCTCATCAAGGTGTTTGTAGAGGAAAAAAATTTGCTTCGCTTTATCTAACGATCTGCATTTGTTGTTTTCATGTATTGCATCAAGAAGGCCCATGCACTTCATATAGTTTTTGCCATCAACATTAAGGACGGCAAATTCAATCACTGAAATGCTAGACATGTTGTAAACTATCAAATATGAATAAACAACAAGAAATAATAATCTATTAATATTGATATAAATTGCAATACATAGTTGTAGAAAAATCACAAATATAAACAAGCCTAAGAAAAAAAATACTCCATCCGTCTCAATTTATTTGTCCACTTTTGACTTTTAAAGTCTTTCTTTTACAACTTTGGCAATAAATATTTTCTTTTGTGTTATATAATATTTGATGCAAATTATATGAATGAATTATGTTTTAAATATATTTTAATTGGGTATAATTTTTATCAATTATTATATAATACAAACAAAAAAAATTAAAGTCAAAGTTAACAAAGAAAAACTTAAAAAGTCAAAAGTGGACAAATAAATTGAGATGGAGGGAGTAGTTCTTTGGGAGGGAGATTATTATGGGGAAAATGAATAGCAAGAGTACTACAATGATGAAAACTAAAACTGGGTTAACCATCTTTTAGAAAAAGTATTGATTGATTTTGAGTTTGGGAAAGAAGAAGCTTTGTTTTGTGAGAAAATTGAAGATATGTAGTTTTTAATTTATAGTAAAAAACAGTTATTGTAATGCCGTTCGTTGTTTAAGACCGTTATATAGTTGTTGTGTATATAAATATTCAATAAATGACAAGATTTATAAATAAATCTATATGTGATAATTAAGATAAAAAATCAGTTAACAAAGTTATATAAAGAATTAACATAAAAAACAAAGATTAAATATAAGAATATAGATTAGTATGCATTCATGATAGTTAATATTTCTAAAACTAAATGTTTACTAAAGGGAAATTGGCAAAAAAATGCATTATACTTGTCACTTTTTGTCATTGTATGTAACGTCATTTTTTTTTATTGTAACACTAACTTTTCAAATCTGTGTCATTGTGTGTACCGATGACCTGTTTGACCTGTGGAGCAGGTTGAGTTAACGATCGTTTGTTTTATTATTGCAGTGTTAGTCCTTTATACTAACGACCATTTATAAATAACTAAATGAAGCCTGTTAACTTAACGACCGTTTATTTTATTATTGCAACGTTAGTCCTTTACACGTTTTCAACCGTTTTTGTCCGTTTTTACAAGTTTTCGTCTGTTTTCGCACGTTTTCGTCCGTATTTACACGTTTTCGTTTGTTTTCGACCGTTTTTAGACGTTTTCGTCCGTTTTTGTACTTTTTCGTCCGTTTTCGCACGTTTTCGTCTGTTTTTACATGTCCTTGAATATGTATAATCATTTCATGCAAAGTCCATCACCACAAAAAAAATTCCAACAAAATATTTTCAAAAAAAAATTATAGAAAATTTTTTTAAAAAAAAATAGAAAATAAAAAAATATATATAAAAATTAAAAAAATAGAAAATCAAAAAAATTAAAAAAAAATTGAAAAAAAAATTTCAATTTTTTTTAAATCATTTAAAAAAAATGTAAAAAATATTCAAAAAATAGAAAATAAAAATAATTAAAAAAAAAAATTAAAAATTAAAAAATATTCAAAACTTTTTTCGAAAAACAAAAATTAGAAAATAAAAAAAAAATTTGGAAAATAATTTTTTAAAATAATTATCGAAAAATATATTTTTTTAAATAATTATCGAAAAATAATTTATTTTTAAATTATTTTTCAAAATTTTTATTTTCTAATTTTTGTTTTTCGTAAAAAAAATTTTGAAAAAAAAATTGATTTTTTTTTTATTTTTTTTTAAAAAAATTGGAAATTTTTTATTTTCTATTAAATTTTTTTTTCTATTTTTTTTATTTTTTTATTTTTGTTTTAAATTTGATTTTTTTTCTATTTTTTTTTTATTATTTTAAATTTTTTTAATTTTCTAATTTTTCAAAAAAAAATTTTTGGAAATTTTTATTTTCTATATTTTTTTAAAAAAAAATTTTTGTTTTAAATTTGAACTTTTTTTTTTTGATTTTTTTTTATTTTAATTTTCTAATTTTTTTAATCAGAAAAACGAAGGAAAACGTATAATAATACAAACAAAAATAGAAGAAATTGTGCGAAAACGGACAAAAGCGTGTGAAAACGAACGAAAACATGTAAACACGGACGAAAACGTGTAAAAACGGACAAAAACGAATGAAAAACGTGTAAATACGGACAAAAACGGACGAAAACGTGCAAAATGAACGAAAACGTGTAAAAACGGACGAAAACGAACGAAAACGTGTAAATACGGACAAAAACGGACGAAAACGTGCGAAAATGAACAAAAACGTGTAAAAACGGATGAAAACGTGTAAAAACGGTCGAAAATGTGCGAAAACGTGTAAAGGACTAACGTTGCAGTAATAAAATAAACGATCGTCAAGTTAACAGACTCCATTTAGTTATTTATAAATTGTCGTTAATATAAAGGACTAACGCTGCAATAATAAAACAAATGATCGTTAACTCAACCTGCTGCAACAGGTCAAGCAGGTCACCGGTACACACAATGACACGGATTTGAAAAGTTAGTGTTACAATATAAAAAAAAATAAAAATAAATAATAATAATAATAATAATAATAATAATAATAATAATAATAATAACGCTACATACAATGACAAAAAATGACAAGTATAATGCCTTTTTTTTGCCAATTTCCCTTTACTAAATATGTTAATGAGAAGTAACATATGCGTAAGCATTAATTTACCGGGTGGAATGTCTTTTAAAAAAAACATATGAGTAAGCATATATATATATATATATATATATATAAAGAATGAGTTCCCCATATTGAATGTGAGTATTTATGTTACAAGCCAAGAAATTCAAATATGAAGTTTAAGCTCATAAATTTCGTCCAGCTCGAGCTTATTTTGAAGCTTTTAAGAGCTTTTAAGGTCAAATATTAATTTGCTCTTACATTAATGACATAAGAAAATACTCAAGTTTTAATGTGGGCATTAATGGTATTAGGTAGTACTCTCTATTAGCTAAGAAACTATGCAAGAAGCTTATTATTCGTGAATGAAAAAAATATAATAAATAAAAAAGCATCCTCATTAAACATGTGTGTGAGACACCCAAAAGACTACCCGTAACAACATTTTTCCATCCCAAATTTCTTTCATCTTCTCAGAATTAATGATAATGATCTCAAGTTACAACTTACATCAACAAGTGTGACTTTTCAATTGGATTTTTGTACACTATAAATAAGAAACTATCACCATTTTCACCACATCATTTTATTCTTCACCACCTTCATATCAAAACGATATCAGTTTTTATAGCCTCAACATCTCGGCCCAAAACAACCAACGAAAGAAAGAAAGAAAAAAAGAAATAGAAGACAAAATTACAATTAACCAACGCAACTCATATCTATCATAATCCTTAACCCCCCACGAACAACAATTACCAACATCAAATCCATATCCAACTTGCTCCCATCATCTCAACCAACAATAAATCCAACTCTTGACTCGAATCAAAACCAATAATCTAACCTAATCCCAGCACCAATCACAACAAATCAAATCCAAAAAGAAAAGAAAGAAAGATCTCAGTTTGTTCATTTCTTAATCAATCTCTACAGATTTTCGCGCATGAACAAGGAACCATCATAGATCTATATGAAGCATAGCTTCTATAAAATTTTGAAATCATAAAGAAAGATTCAAAACAAGATTGTTCCAATCTTTCTTTGTTTCGTACAAACAAACACGAAAGAAAATCAAAACAATACCTACCTGAGACCCATCCTAGGATCTTGAAGCCATTTCGTTCCTCATAAGCATATAGATAGAGTTGAGATCATGTAATTGTAAGATGAAAGAGTTAGCCTTTGTGTTTCGTTCGTGAGTTGGATAAGGAAATAGAAAAAACAAGAATGTTTTTGTGACTTCGATTCGTTAGTTTGGGATTTGGTTGGAAGTAACTAAAAGGAAAGAGATGTGAGATGGGTTTTTTTTTTTTTTTTTTTTTTTTTTTTTTTTTTTTTTTGATGGCTACGTTTGATAAGAGAAATTTTAGGGAAGGAGGCGTGTATTTGAGTGGAGTAAGGATTAGGGTTATTTGATTTAGTGTTTTATTTTTGTTTTGAGTTATGTATAATGGGTTGTTTATTATGTGAGATAAACGAGTTTTAATAATATAGACTTGGCCCATTAACACATTTCGATTTGATAAGATATGAATTCCGGGAAAGTCTTTTTTTCTCTTTTCATGTCCATATATATACTTTTATGTTTTTGCTTTACATTGATGATAATGATGTTTTTAGTTTTTCCTATATATCTTTTTCCTTGCCGAGATAATGACATCAATTTAACCATATTGGCTGACTAACACGTAATTTATCAAATCTTTAAACTTAATTATTATTTACGTGTTCAAGACTTTTTGGTCACACAAGTTTGACATTTGTTCAATCAAAATCTATTGTGCCCTCATTATAAAAGATAAACAAATAGTATAAAAATGATGCTCAAACCTTATCTCAAGAGCCACAAATATATGTGTATTTGAGCATATATCTTTACTATTGTTGATTGGTTGTGAATACATGTGCATGTCCAATGAATAAATTTAGGGCTTAGCACCGCAGGTTCAAAACCGAATCGGACCGACTGAACCGACAAAAACCGAACCGGACCGACGGCCCGTCGGTTCGGTTTCGGTTCCGGTTTTTCATGAATTTCGGTTTCGGGTTGGGTCGGTTCGGTCCGGTTCGGCCCAAAACCGACAAAAACATGCCAAAATACACATGGACCGACAAACCCGAACCGAACCGACGAAAACCAAACCGAACCGACGGCCCGTCGGTTCGGTTTCGGTTTCGGTTTTTGATGAATTTCGGTTTTCGGTTTTCTCGGTTCGGGTCGGTTCGGGTCGGTTCCGACCCGATGCTCAGCCCTAAATAAATTGTTGTTTGTGTTTGATCTTTATATAAAGTTGATTTTATATGTAATTTAATCTTAGTTTCTTTTATGGCATGAAAACCTTGATTTTATTTTTTTTATAGATATGTTTGATGAATTAGTTATACTTAGACTTATTATTGTGCATCACCATTTTTTGTTATACTTGAGACTTATTATTGTACATCACCATTTTTTGTGAAAACATACATTGTATAAACACAAATATATGTACATAAAATATACAGTATATCAACAGAAGGTCAGAAGCTTTTGAAGGGCAAAGTATGGTAAAAAAGCATAGACTTATATATTATTTGTTGAATGATGAGTTACAAAGTAGTTTACATACTTTGTGAGGCCTTTGTGGCAATCAAATAGCTAAAATCAAATATTAAAATTTCTCATTTTAAAACTAAATACAAAATACAGTAATTTTTTTGCAGTTGGCAATGACGTTGGACCATAAAATTAATGGTTTACCATACATAAAATTATAGATAGGGGTAAAATAAAAGAGAGGTAATAATTGATTGCCTAAGATTTAGTTATGGTTACTACTAAACAAAGTTAACTTGAATAAAAGACCACAAGGAATAAAATACACGATAATTGTCGAGTTGTTACTTATTAGTTGGGAGTATCGGGTCTATCTACGTCAAAAGCAAACAAATGCAATTAGATGAGACAAGACTTTATACTTTCTTAAGACTTAAAAGAATAATGAATGTAATGCGTCAATGATGATACTCTTCTAAAGGATACTAAATGTTACCTCTTTACCATGATAGTTTCTTTTGTACTAAAGGATTTCGAATTGCGATGCGCGGGCTTTGTTCACCCTAAAATATGATTATCTTTGCAAGGGTTATGTGTATTTAGTTACTATGCTTAGTTTTGATCAGGGATACTCGACGGAGTAAATGAAGTTCATTTAACTAACTTTTTCTAAATAGAATTGTTTGATGAAAAAGGTATAAAATGCATGAGAATTGTTAAGTAAGCAAATCAAACGTGCACTAACTACTTACAACCACTTGTACTAATGTCAAACACATCTTTGAGTATCTTTCATATGAAACATTTATATTTGTAAAAGCTTAATAAAGCGAATTTTTTTAGTTTAACACTTTAAGTTTCACGACTAATGTTAACACACCTAATTAATCGTTGCCAAACTAATGCTACTTCATGGTAATCGAAGCGCGTGCATCGCACGGGCCATGCTGTCTCGTAAGAAATAAACAAAAATGTTAGCAGTCTCAATCCATTAAATGTTTGTATTGTTTTCATATTTATGTTACTTCCATTTTCTACCACATTTATATCACGTGTCACTTTTAATAAAGAAAATATACGTATCACCATCTCTTATTTTGTGGAACAAATAATTGTTCAAAGAGTATACGTTTTTTACTTTGGTTTATAAAGTGGTTTTACAAAAAATAGATATTGTAGCTGGTAACTAGTTATAATACCCGTGCGTGCACGGGTTTTGAAATAAATTTTAAAACATGTATTAGTTGCAAATATATAATCTTAGAACGTACTGATCATTTAGTTTGCTAAAGAAGTATTTAGTTAGTATCTTTTAAGTATTATTATTGATTTAAGTTTAATTTTGTGTGTTTGTTGTCAATTTCAATTTTTGCAAACATGTCTATGTGATAGAAATTCGAAGTGTCGTAAATGAAAACCCATTTTAAATCACTCCACATCTGTCTGTGTCATAATCAAATGTTGAGGTACATACACGCAATAAGTATATCGCCAAGAATACCACTGGTACTGTAAGCTTCGGCCACATATTGTCTTTTTGTAAAACACAAATGTGACGTTGCTTCTCAAACTCTCTCCAAGCAGAGATATTCAATACTTTGTATTCAAATATCATGATAAATACTAACGGTTGCGTATCATGGTCTTATTTGGCACCTTATAGTATATCATCTATCACCTTGATGTTTGAAGCATCCATCTTCATCATTTAAAACAGAACAGATCATCATCACAATTAAAACACAACCGGTTCAAGATAACTGAAACAAAATCATTGCTAATTTAAGTATTCACCATCGTCATCACAAGTTAAAACAAATTAGATCAAAATCAGTGCTATGATGATACATACCTAAAGCCTCTTCATGAATCTCCTTTTGCGAAATCAAAGCTGCCGTCAAAATTTTGAACTCATGACCACTTATACAAGCTGAAAAAAGGAGTCTTTGAATTCACAATTAAAAATTAGCGTCAAATTTAAATTTAGTAGAATCTCAAGACATCTCTTTTATTCCAAGACTACAGGCGTGCTCTCATGCTCTTGTTCCAAGATCTGCTAATTTTAGGTTCAAAATCAAAATACACCAATTGATAAAAAAATGAAAATACATGGATGATCTAATAAAATAGTCAAATTTTGTATAACCTTTTCAATTGTTCAATCAAATAATCCAAATAAATTATTGATGGGGTAAGCAAAAAAGCTTCTTTTAGTATAGTACAGAGTTTGTTGCTAATTTTTTTTATAGAGGAGTTAGTGTTACTCGACAAAACGGTTCATAATCAGCATATCATCACACTTCTATCCCGGTTCTCAAAATTCAAAATAGTTGCAGCAATCTCTATAGAATATAGTTGCAACACCACCCTTGAGAAAACCAGTGAAGCAAAGAACACTATATGAATCACATATATCGCACATTAAACTTAATATCAGGTTTAGAACCTTCCAAGGTAACAACTTTAAACAAACAACAGTGGCCCTAGACAATGGTCAAGCAATAACTCTAAACAATCAAATCGCAAACACGAAACACAAATCTTAGATCAATGCCTCCACAATCTTATTTCAGATTCTGTATGCACCAAGGCTGCTCCACTATACATGTTGCTCAATGCTCAATTCCTGAAAAGTTTTGCTTAAATCATATAACTTAATCATTCAACAGTTTTCAAATACTATGATTTTTTTAAGATGAGGATAACCTCTTCTAGAAAACCATACATAAAAACTCCTTTCATTATTCATTCATATAATATTAATATAAACAAATCCTTAAAGGAAAGACAAAGAACTACTTCAAACAAACTATATATTGGCATAAAATATATTGAAACTTACTTGCAAGTACTTTATAGACACGCTCGTTTGTTCCTTGTACCACCTGCATAGTATACACACATTACCGTTAAAAGATTGTTCAAAGTCGAAATCATGTAAAAAAATAAAAGGAAGGGAGAGCACGAACCCACATATGTGTTCTTAAGACAAACTATAAGTTTCCCTCATCATCATCTTTAGTACCAACCAGACAATCATACTCCTTACTCCTTAGCCACACAAGATTCAAGCCCACAATAAACCTCAATCCACTTCTTCTTTATTCTTCAAAGTCTATATTCATCATCTTCTATAATTATCTTTCATAAAAAGTTGCTTGTGGAACTCTTATCATTTCATTTTGTTTTTCCATACCAAGAAAACATCGTATATCAAAGTTGCTTCAAACCACCTTTACGTTCCTTAGAAACCCAAAGTGAGATACTTTGCACATGACACCAAGCTGCTCATACTCCAATGAGTTCCCGTTCTCATCCTAGAGCAAAACCAAGGACAACAAATATGTATGTCGGATGTTACCATGAGAAATAAGAAATGGAAAATTTTACACAACAAATATTTCAAACCTACTACATAATAACCTCCAACCTCAACAAAACTTGCCAACTAACCATAGTCTCAATACCAGAATTATGATCAAAGAAACCATAACTATTAAAAACCTCATATGAAAAGAATTGGATTCATGGAAACAGTAAGAATTATGTTTGGTTGGCAAGAAAAACATGACCTTAAAATCTGACTTGTATAGAAAGCCAGATTACTACATGACCTTAAAAGTAGTATGTAAACAAAGGCCGAGGTTGGCAAGTATAGATTGTTTAGAGTAAAAGTAGGCAAGAAAGAAAACCACTACCTTGTGGTTTAACTTCCACCATGTCCTGCCCACTCTTGACACTAAAAGGTTCATTTGCAAGAACATTTTCGAGATGATCCAAAAGATCCTTAGCTTGACACAAACTAAAATCGCGATCAACATATTGATAGTTCCACATTTCAATATACAACTTCATTTTCCCATTCCGTATCCTTATTCCCCCTACCCACAAAAAATGAAAAGACTATAAACAGTGAAAACAAAAACCCATATCTCCGGTAATTATGTAACTAATACAATTAAAAGACTTACATTGTAAATTTTAAATATTATGAAGAACGGGTCAAAACTCAAAACAATGAAGAAATTGAAGACCAGGTTGTTGGCATTGCATATGAAAAATGCATCACCGTATGGAAATTAAGCAAGTGTGATGGGTAACCCACGATTCTACCCGTTTGACACACTTTTGTATATAAGTTTTTGGGTAGATACTCAAACAGGTATGTTATTGCATTATTCCTACAACATCAGAGCTTTATGTGTATCACTTTTGGTGACTATCTACCTGGTTTGACTCACTTCAACCATTTCCTTCCAAAGTTAATTTCATATTTTACCCGTTTGACTTTTTAGAGTTTCATAACCAGAATAGACACACTCATATAGCAAACCACTGAAACTTGCGACATCTACATAAGAAACAGGTCATGTGGCAGCTCACAACAGATAATTATTGTACAGGGCAGGTTGGGTTTATTTTTTTAATAATAAGCATGTCAAGAAGGGTTTTTGATATTTTGTGTAATATTTTTTTAAATCACCAATAAACGCACGGATTGCGTATACGTGAGCAATCCCAAACACTCCATTACACACATATATAAGATAAGCAAGTCCTAACACTCTTTAATTACATATAAAGAATGAGTCCTTCTATACCCAAAGTCCCAAAAATTAACGACTATGCATCTATTTGCTACTCAAAAACACAATAAACAAATACTCAATTCCAGAAAATTATCCAAACACCCCTTAAACAAACTATCATATTCAAAAGTGTTAAAACTAATTGGTTACATTGAAAATGGGAATTCTAAGCGGCTAATGCTCATTAACAAATTTCTAAGCTATTTTGCTTTATATAAACACTCAAAAGAGCTTAAGCTGTTTTAATAAGCTTAGCCAAACGTCCTCTAAATAGCAGTTTAGGAGTTGCTTATTAGTAGTATCAAAACGCAACTTTTTAGATAAGTTCATACATACAGCCCCTAATTTTACTACCTTCTTAATAGACATAATTGAGTCAATTGAGCTCTAATATATTAAAAGAAATAATGGAGAGAAAGGCATGTCACCTGAATTGGGGTGTTTGCACTTTTAATGCAGAAACACAAGCTATTTGATTAGGGTTGGCACTCACACCATAGTTTGCCGCATCTTCTAAACCTGTGTCCCTCGACAACTAAAACTTAAGATGTACTCCAAATATAACAGGACATATTTGTTTTATGAAAAAATGGGAGAGAAAATTCATAGCATATATACAATTCTCTCATGGAGATCTCAATAAAGCACAATCTCATGTTATATATCTACTTATGCAAATTATATAATTTACAATTCTCCAGTACATTGACGGTGACGGACTGACGGCCTTTAACTGAAACTTATACCCAATGTTGTCCGACCAATCAAGTCTCTAATGCAGTTGGTGTTAGATCCAATCTAACCAAATATGCAAATGAGAAGCTCACACGCATATTAAGCTAGAAGATGCTATTGATGATGCAGATACTTCGTGCAAGAATGTTTTGCAACACCATTTACAATGTACAATTACTATCTTTTAAACTGGCAGGTTCTCTCTTGTTTGGAAGCTAAGAGTTTCAGTGTTATTGAAACATTGCTTCCAAACACCCTTACTCTTGAAATCCAAAAATCAGTAAATCACTGACCCAATCTACCAACTCATAAATAAATGACAGAATCAACAATCTAGGTATAATTAAATTCAGAGTAATCCTAATACATCATATACATCAACAATCTGGGAAATTTAAATCGACCCATTTGTTTTTATTAAATTGGATTATAGTTAATGAATGGTTACTCTGTTAGAACACAAAAAAATCTAATACCTCTTATGCTAGTTTCTATACTTTACCTGCAAAATCCTTCATTAAATCACAATCATCATAGAAACAAAAAGAGACGCCTTTTTATTAAGGATCGAGAACAGGCTGATTCACTATAAATTGACATGCCAAACCCTACTAAACTGTATCATTAGAATAGTTAGATTATTAGTAGATAAATTAATAAGTAATAGATTAACATACCTTTAATCAATTAACCGAAAAACATACCTTCGATTTGGAATTAAAGTTTTTTTAGTCGCCGTTTCACTGTTTGGTTGTTTTTTTGGTGTCGTAGGTTTTTTTAGTGGTGTTTCCCAAATCTTGAAAGTGAGAAGAACTCAAAAATTTTAGTTTACACCCTTTATGTTTTTGTAGATTACTCCGCCTTCTTTAGGTTTTACTTTTTGATCTTTTTGACACTCATATTTTCTTACCCAATCTCTTATAAAATTTCTTCAAAAAACGAATGTTTCTAATTTTTTTACCAAATATGGAAATATTCAAAAAAAAGTTTATCTTTAAACTAATATTAAAAAAAAAACAAATTAAAAAAATATTACTAAATAAGGAATGAATTAATTTTTTTGAAATGGAAAAATTCCAATAGGGTTTTACTTTATTATATAAAAGATGTATTCGAAGAAAAGCAATACCTTTGGTAAATTACCAAATGTTTATGAAAAATCGGTACCTTTTATGGATTACAAAAAAAGTGTTTTCTGAAAGCGTATCCTTTGATTGATTTTCTTAACCCATTTTTATCAGTAAACGATTGTGCTAATAACGTGTTATGTAAATCTATACTAGAAACATGCATGCACTATACCATTCACTATATTTATTAAGAGGACAAGTAATTTATAACTAGTTTGATAAATGTAAAAATCCACATTAACCACTAATTACATAGTAAGTGATAATTCATAACACTAGTAATATTTGTAGAAAAGAGTATAAAAAAGTGTATTCTTCTACATCAACCAAATCCGCCCCTTTTTCGGTTTTACATTATATTATCCACAAACTTTTTATTAATATTTAAGTTTATGGTTTGCATATTTTGGGTGAGATCATTTTTATGACTAGTTATAATAACAGCGCACGCGCGAGTTTTTTAAAATTTTTTGAATTATATATTTTTATTTATTAAAAAACAAATAATTTAATCTTTGTTTTGTTTGATTTATAATGTTTAATTATAGTTTTTATTATTAAAGATAATTATTTAAAAATTTTAATCTTATTATTAATTGCATTTTATCTATATTTTTTATATTTATCATCTACTTGTGTTAATTGTATCTTATATATATTTTTTTGTGTTATAAATAAATATAAAATGTTACTTAATAAGAAAATAATTTTTTTTAAATACAATTATTACTAAATAAAGTATGAATGCATTTTTTTGAAATAAAATTTTTTGTTTTATTATATAAAAGATAACTTATTCAAAACGTTAACCAAGAAATATTTCTTTAATGTTTGTTGAACCATCAAATAAAACAAAATTTGAAAGTGGGGCAGAGTAAAATTACGTGACACATTAAATTGTTGTCTTTTACATCATATTAACATGAGAAAAACATGAGAGATTTAAAAATAAGGGATCACAATCCTTCTTTTATATAGTATATATTTTCAAAACAGTATTTACTTTTGAGTAAAGGGCGAGGCTACTATTTCTCTCGTATCTCACTCCGTATTTAATATTCTACTCTAAGAAGAGGTTGATCTATTATATTGGGTATATTATGTATTTTTTCTCGGATTTCATAAACATGTGAGTATTATTTATTATTACGTAGTATTATTTTTAGAATGTAAACACACTTGAAATCTGACCCCGAATTAAACCATTCAAACGGGCAGGTATCGGGACCCGAACCACTAAGAGAGACTCGCGAAGGAAAACCCTTATAACTCACGACTTCACACTAAAAGAAAAATCTGAATTTTCTTTATTACTTGCGAGATTCGAACCCAGATAAACCCCTCCTCAAGCTCCAAAAGTATTATTATCACACGTCTCTATAGATTCGTAGTACTAGATAAAATAATATATAAATACAGCCAGCCAAGTGTGTTTGTTTTAATGTATTTTATATGTAACTGCATGTTCATCACTTCTTCTAAATATAGTTATTCATAGAATATAATAGAGACTAAAGTATTGCTACTTTTCCTCAAATCAAGCTAGGAACGTGCTCTGCATGCCTCATATTGATCAACTATATCTTAATTTGAATAACAGATAATTTATTTAATCTTTTCTAAATTTTTAAATTTTATAAGTATCTTTCTGAATAACAGTATCTTCACGTGACGCAGTATCTGTTTTTAATCTGTTTTACAAGCCCAGACTTTTGTCTCTAGCATTTGTCCAAACCAGAATCTTGATAGGACCGGTTTTTTTTTTTTTTTTGTCTGGTTTCATAGTTTATGGATGTCGTTGGCGAAATTAACTGGAAAGATATGTAGGTGAAAGATATGGCGGAGGATTTTAAATAGCTTATTTTTAAATAAAACTTATACTGTATTTAAATAGTAGCTTATTTTTAAATGTCTCTAATAACTTGTGGGGGTCAGCTAAATAAAATTTATACGTAGTATTTTAAATAGCTTATTTTTTAAACAAAATAATGATAATCTTCTAAACATGCCCTATATATTTATTTGTTTATGGGTGAACATTATTGTTGTGTAGAATAGAAATCTGAAGTTTTGCACTAGTTGACTTTGAAATCCAAGATGATTTCTGGTTCATCTTGGATGAATTCTGTTTCTTGTTCTTCAAGTTCTGTAGTGGCACAAGATGCTTCAGGTGTTGCACTAATGCTTCAATGGTTAAGGTTCATTTTCATGTCTCCGTGTCCTCAACGAGTACTTTTGTCTGCGGTTGATGTAGTTTTCTTGCTCATACTCTTCGTTTTCGCTATCCAAAAGATCTATTCAAGATTTAGTTCAGGCAGCACATCCGCTGTGAATGAACCTCTTATTAGTAAACCTAAAGTTGTTGTCAATACCAATCTTTGGTTTAAGTCATCTTTGTTTGTCACGTCGGTTTTAGCAGTTTTGTCCATTGTTGCGTCAGTTTTGGTGTTTACACAATATACCCATATGCCATGGAAGTTGATAGATGGAGTGTGTTGGTTAATTCAAGCCTTTTCTTTTCTTGTGATCACTGTTTTGATCATTCATGAGAAGAGGTTTCAAGCTGTAAGTCATCCGGTCACTCTTCGTGTTTTTGGGGTGGTAAATTTCATAGTCATTGCTTTATTGGCTTCTTCCGGTGTTGCCCGTTTATTTTCTGGTTCAGGAAACACTCTGGTTCTCGAGTCTGAGGACATCATTTCATTGGTATGCCTACCATTTTCTGTTTTCCTCCTGGTTGTATCTGTAACTGGATCAACTGGAATAATAGTGACAACAGAATCTGATTCATTAAATGGACACGAAATTGGCATTAATAATGGTAATGGTGAAGTAGCAGGGGTTGATGAGGTGAACAAGTCATCGAATGTGAGTGGGTGGGCAACGGCTTCAATCCCATCAAGAGTCTTTTGGTTGTGGATGAACCCCCTGTTGCAGACAGGGTACACCAGACCTTTGAAGCTCGAGGACATACCGAAGCTTTCACCAGAACATCGGGCAGAGAAAATGTCAAAGCTTTTTGAAGAGAATTGGCCAAAAGAGAATGAGAACTCCAAACATCCTGTTCGGATCACATTGCTTCGTTGTTTTTGGAAACATATTGCCTTCACTGCATTCCTCGCACTTGTAAGGCTCTGTGTTATGTATGTTGGCCCTCTGTTGATCCAAAGATTTGTTGATTACACTTCGGGGAAGAGCACCTCACTCTATGAGGGATATTACTTGATAATGATCCTTCTTTGTGCCAAATTTGTTGAAGTTTTGTCATCCCATCAGTTTAATTTCAATTCTCAAAAGCTTGGAATGTTGATCCGGTCCACTCTGATTACTTCACTATATAAAAAGGGGTTACGCCTCTCGTGTTCAGCTCGACAGTTACATGGGGTTGGACAGATTGTGAACTATATGGCTGTAGATGCTCAACAGCTAGGTGATATGATGCTTCAGTTGCATGCTATCTGGCTTATGCCAGTCCAAATTACGGTGGCGTTGACTATTCTATACAATTACCTTGGTGTTCCTTCATTGGTAGCTTTGGCCGGGATCTTGGCTGTTTTGTTGTATGTTATCTTCGGTGCTAAAAGGAACAACCGGTTTCAATTTAGCATAATGCAAAACCGTGACTCCAGGATGAAAGCTACCAACGAGATGCTTAACTACATGAGGGTGATTAAGTTCCAAGCATGGGAAGAACACTTCAACAAGAGGATTCAAGCGTTTCGTGCGTCTGAATACGGATGGCTTACCAAATTCATGTATTCCATTGGTGGAAATATGATTGTTTTGTGGAGTGCCCCTTTGTTTATCTCTTCGCTCACATTTGGGAGTGCTATTTTGCTTGGCATCCCACTTGATGCCGGGACAGTGTTCACCGCCACGGCGCTGTTCAAGAGCTTGCAAGAGCCAATTCGGACGTTTCCCCAGTCTATGATTTCCATTTCTCAGGCCATGATCTCATTGGAAAGATTGGATGCATTCATGTCGAGTAAGGAGTTGAACGAGGGAGCGGTGGAGAGGCAGGAGGGTTGCAGCGGCAGCACTGCAGTCGAAGTCAAAGATGGGTCGTTTAGCTGGGATGATGAAGCTGCCGACGGTGCTGTAGTCAAGAATTTGAACTTTGAGGTCAAGAAAGGTGAACTTGCAGCAATTGTTGGGACAGTGGGTTCTGGGAAATCATCTCTTCTAGCATCCGTCATTGGCGAAATGCACAAAATCACCGGGAAGGTACCATTAATCTCAATATCATTGCTACCATAAAGTTTCTGGAAATGTCTTGTAAACTATGTGGATGTTATAACAGGTGAGGGTGTGTGGGAGCACGGCATATGTTGCACAAACAGCATGGATTCAAAATGGAACAATTCAAGAGAACATTATGTTCGGTTTACCAATGGATAGACAAAAATACAAGGAAGTAATCAAGAACTGTTGCTTAGAGAAAGACTTGGAAATGATGGAATTCGGTGACCAGACCGAAATTGGAGAGCGTGGGATTAACCTTAGCGGTGGTCAGAAGCAGAGGATTCAACTGGCCCGAGCTGTTTATCAAGACTGTGACATCTATCTTCTTGATGATGTCTTTAGTGCAGTTGATGCTCACACTGGTTCAGAAATATTTAAAGTGATTATTTAGGACTAAAGTTTATCTATTTGTTTTGCAGTAACAACTTCTTATTGTTATTTTATTTATTTATTTATTTTCCTTTTATTGCAGGAGTGCGTGAAAGGTGTTCTCCGAAATAAAACCGTCTTGCTTGTCACACATCAAGTTGATTTCCTCCATAATGTTGATCAGATCCTGGTAAGTATTATAAATTATATTAAATGTGAAGATTTCGGTTTTGATTGTTCAACTGTTTTGCTGTAGGTGATGCGAGATGGAATGATTGTGCAATCAGGAAAGTACGACGAACTACTAGAATCTGGATTGGATTTTAAAGCTTTAGTTTCTGCACATGAAACCTCTATGCAACTAGTAGAAATGGAACCTACAACTTCGGATAGTAACTCCCCTAGACCTCTTCAAAAATCCCCTAGTCAAAACCCCAGGGAAGAAGATCAAAAGCCTTTAGAACGATCAAAGTCTAGTTCTATCATAGGAACATCAAAGCTAATCGAAGAAGAAGAAAGGGAAACAGGAAGAATCAGCTTAGGTGTGTATAAGGTTTATGTCACTGAGGCTTATGGATGGTGGGGTGTGATTGCCGTTTTGTTGTTTTCGTTCTTGTGGCAAGGCGCACAAATGGCAAGTGATTACTGGTTGGCATATGAAACTGCTGATGAGCGTGCTTCCTCTTTCAACCCTTCATTGTTTATAGAAGTTTATACAGCTATTGCCGGTGTTTCATTGCTTTTAGTATTTGGTAGAGTCATTTGTTCGACTATCCTCGGCCTTAAAACTTCCCAGGTTTTCTTTACTCAGATTCTTCACAGCATCCTTCATGCTCCAATGTCTTTTTTCGACACGACGCCTTCAGGAAGAATTCTTAGTAGGGTAAAGTTTGGTCCGTTTTTACAATTCTTAAGTTAAATCCAGATGGACTAACTAAACATTTACGGAATCATCTTATGGTTATTTTTTTATTATCTTTTCAGGCATCAAGTGATCAGACAAACATCGATGTCTTCCTTCCGTTTATGATGACCCTGACTCTTTCCATGTTCATAACAGTTATTGGTATTGTCATCATCACTTGTCAGTACGCGTGGCCAACTGTGTTCCTACTTGTTCCACTCGGTTGGCTCAATTTCTGGTATCGGGTACGTTTTATCTATCTTAGGGAGTTGGCACTAGATAAGGTGACTTATATCTGATTTGATCTTATGGTGTGATTGTTTCAGAGATACTACCTTGCAACATCTCGTGAAATAACACGACTTGACTCGATTACAAAAGCACCTGTTATTCACCATTTCTCTGAGAGCATTTCTGGCGTTATGACAATTAGGTGCTTTAGGAAGCAGGATAGATTCGTTCAAGAAAATGTAGATCGTGTGAATGGAAACCTCAGAATGGATTTTCACAATAATGGATCGAACGGGTGGTTAGGTTTTCGTTTGGAGTTTCTTGGAAGCTTATTTCTGTGTGCTTCCACTGTGTTCATGATCGTCTTACCTAGCAGTATTATTAAACCAGGTATATTTGCAAATTAGCCCTAAACTTTCTTGTAACTTTTCTTTTTTCTCTAGAGAGTAATCTTGAAATGGGCACTTTTTATCAGAGAACGTTGGATTATCACTATCGTATGGGTTGTCACTCAATGGAGTTTTATTTTGGGCTTTATATATAAGCTGTTTTGTGGAAAACCGAATGGTTTCTGTTGAAAGGATTAAACAGTTCACCAACATACCATCAGAAGCCGAATGGGTGAAAAAAGACAACCCCCCTCCTTCAAACTGGCCATCACAAGGCAATGTAGAGCTCAAAGATTTGCAGGTAACCAACTAATATGAGAATCTGCAATCCTGAATCTAAATTGTGGCTTTTTTAAGAGTAATCTCAGCTGCGGATCTTAGATGTTTGCTTGTCACTTTGTGAGTACAGGTTCGATACCGTCCAAACACGCCCCTGGTGATCAAAGGCATTACCCTAAGCATTAAAGGGGGTGAAAAGATTGGTGTGGTTGGTAGAACTGGTGGAGGCAAATCAACTCTAATCCAGGTTCTGTTTAGGTTGGTTGAGCCATCTGGTGGAAGTATAACCATTGATGGCATCAACATCTCCACCCTTGGATTACATGATCTTAGGTCTCGGTTTGGGATCATTCCTCAAGAACCAATCCTTTTCGAAGGCACTGTGAGAAGCAACATCGACCCGATTGGTCAACATTCTGATGAAGAGATATGGAGGGTAATCTTACTTTTCTGTTTCCATGCATTTGTATGCAATGATGTCCAACCTATTTTGATCTTTTTTAAGCCATCTGATCTAAAAATTTGCTTTGCAGAGTCTTGAACGATGCCAACTTAACGATGTTGTAGCTGCAAAACCTGGTAAACTAGATTCTGCAGGTAATAGAAACTAATCTATAAACTCAAATATTGAGGGAAAATTCTCTTATATCTGTGTCTAAATTCTATTCCTTAGTTGTTGATAATGGTGATAATTGGAGCGTGGGACAACGACAACTTCTATGTTTGGGACGTGTGATGATGAAGCACAGCAAGCTGTTGTTCATGGATGAAGCGACTGCTTCTGTGGATTCACAAACAGATGCTGTCATTCAGAAAATCATACGAGAGGACTTTGCCGACTGTACCATCATTAGCATCGCTCACAGAATACCAACTGTCATGGATTGTGATCGTGTTCTAGTCATTGATGCTGGTAATACTCTCACCCCTGTCTAAAATTTACTTAAAATTTGTGGTTTTGTACTTTCTCGGCTGTAAATATGATCTGTTTGAAATAGGTTATGCGAGAGAATTTGATAAACCATCACGGTTAATTGAGAGACCTTCGCTGTTCGGGGCACTGGTTCAGGAGTATGCAAACAGATCTTCAGGGTTATAAAAAAAGATGGAATCAGATTGAAACCACATAGCAGTTTTGTTGATAACAGGAGAATATCGCTCTGCAGAAGCGAGGTAGTCTTCCTATAAGGAGGCCACATATCCCGTTTTCTGTGATTGTGTTGCCAAATTTAGATGATTTTGAGATTGTTTAATTAAATATTGTGGGTTTATGAATGGAATAATGGATGAAAATATTCTTAATAATCTAGTTAAATGTCCATTTGATGGCCAAAAAAGATGGTAGTCAGTCTACTGCTTCTAGTTTGTGCTAGCGCTAGGCGTACTGATTGTATTGGCGCTAATGCGTTTATACAAGCATCAAATGTACAAGTTCTAAAATCATATTCACATCATAGTATCATACTACTGCATATATCTTACGTTTCTTACAATCATGATTCATGGGTCTGTTTGAGATTCCTACTAATGCGATCACTTTTCCTGGGGTGGGTCCAAGAGGTATTTACCTATTTATAACAATGGTACTTCAGTTATGTATCTACTCTACTTTTCCTTCAATAATTGTGTAGGCTCTTTGTCAACTGTTATAGAAACGTCCTTGTAACATTTTGTCGGACAAAATACGTCGTGGGCCAACGTTGGTTCGATAGGTTGTATTCCACTAGAGTTAGTTGTGTCAAGTCTTTGAGCATATTGTCCTATATGGATGTTCACACATGTAGTGTGGGAAGATTCTACTTCAGCGTGTTGGTATCATATCTCATGCCGTCTAAAATTCTTATACCATATTACATATCTATGTCAAAATCACATCACTCGTGTTAAAAATGACCTGTCTATTGATTGAACATAAATTAACTACAAAACTTTAAGCTTCCTGATAGAGCATCTATATAAAGTCACTAACATAATTCCAAATGAGACACGATACCTACCATTTTCCATGGCGGTAAATGTTATAAAGAGAGTTGTTGCATTAACTGCGCTTCCTACCTTACACGATAGAGCTGTATTATCATTGTATGATTTTTATAGAATGCAACTTTCTACGCTAAATACGCGTTATTATGCATGAAACTTAGTTAGTTAGTTACTACAGAAAAAAAGTAGGCGATTCATTAACTTCTCGTTGATGCATTTTATCGAACAGTTGGTGTGCATGCATGATACTGAGAAAAATATCAACATGTAAAAGAGAGCAATAACATACCTCTAAAATTGGATTATGATGACTGATCGATTGTTTGGATGGGTGATATACAATTTTGTATCAAATTGGGAACTGAATCTCATTTTAGTTGTGTTTGGATTGAAATGTTAATATGTGATTATTGCGATTTTGCATGATCTCGCGTTATATTTATCATTTTTTTCATGCTTATTTTTTTCTTATTAAGGGTGTTTGTTTCAGCTTATATAACTGAGTTATGACTTATTTGGTTTTGGGTTTATGAAGTTTCATTTTTGTGGCTTATTTTGAATTTGGTTTTGGGTTTATGAAGTTCCATTTTTGTGGCTTATTTTGAAACTTTTCAGCTTATATAAGCTTATAATATAAGAAACTTATATAAGCCGAGAAGATTCAAAATAAGCCATAAAAAGCAAGCTTATGAAACATAAGCCTAAATTCAAATAAGCTATAAGCTGGGTATATAAGCCGAAACAAACACCCCTAATTTCAAGTGTATGTTTTGGCTGGGTATATACAGCATTTAGCACTGACTAGCCTTTAGAATTGAAAGCTTGTTTGGTTAGCGTTTAGAATTGAACGCTTGTTTGACTACGATTGTTTAGCATTTTATTTAGTACTCCCTCCGTGTCAAAATTATTGTCCCTTATTAACTTTTTCGATTTTTCTTTCTCACCTTTGACTATAAATATTTTGTTTGTGCTATACAATACTTAATGAAAATTATACCAATGAAAATACATTTAAAACTCAATCCGTTCATATATTTTGTTTAAAGTATTATGTAATATAAACAAAAATACTTATGATCAAAGTTTAAATGTAAAGAGCAAAAAAGTTAATAAGGGACAATAATTTTGAGACGAATGGAGTAGCATTTAGCGTTTACGTTTGAAAGCTTGCGTGTCAACGAGTATTTAGCAATTTGTTTCTTTCTAAAAAGTGATTTTTCAAATTTTAGTAATTCAAGACGAATTTAGCGTTAGTGTTTATTTTTTGTCACTTTGAAATTTATAATCATTCTATGAAACAATTACTGCTAAACATAAATGTATATGAAAATTAAACAAGCGCATAAATTAGAAAATAAGATATAAAAAAATAGATATATCAAATATAAACGAGTTAAATAAGTTTCTAAATACAATAATAAGCTTAAACAAAACTAGCTAATCTTTTGGTTTGAATTTGCTTTTAATTCTAAAATTTTATTAGACCTTATTATTCAAGAAACTCTAATATACTTTGTCAGTTGAAGAAATTTAGATTTTAATTAGACATATTTTAAAACTAAACTTGAGCTTTTGCATTAAACCCTATACTTCGATGTACTGTGATTCAAATTTAGTTATTTAATTTTGTATAAACAATTTTGAAACGTCCATATAGTAATTAAAATCGTTTCGAACACATTGTAGTACTTGAGAATTATCTTTCTTTTTTAGCATCAAAGCTAATTAGTAACTTAGCCGAAGCTAAAAAACACTAAGCAATATCACTCCTCGCAACAAAGGAGCGAGGAGTGATATTGCTTACCACTTAAATGGATTTTTCCGAGCAACTCAAGAGATATAGCAATGACAGTGATTTTCACTTAACCGAGAAAAAAGTAATTGTCTTATATGTTTGGTTGTTTTTGCATGATATTTTGCTGCAAATTAACCTTTGACCTTTTTGTCGACGGTTTTAAAAGACTACATAATTCAAAACAGTCGACTTGTAAAAAAGTTATAGAATTTGAGTGACGAGATACATGTTCGTACTTTTCCTTTCTTCAATCAAGACGAAAATGATAGCTAAATTGAACCATAAGCCTGTAATCATCAATAGTTGTTTTTGTGGACAGTTTTAAAAGACTACATAATTCAAAACATTCGACTTGTGAAAAAGTTATAGAATTTGAATGACGAGATACATCTTCATACTTTTCCTTTCTTCAATCAAAAAGAAAATGATAACTAAATTGAACCATAAGCCCATAATCATCAATAGTTGTTTTTGTGGACTGTTTTAAAAGAATACATAAGTCAAAACAGTCGATTTGTGAAAAAGTTATAGAATTTGAGTGACGCGATACATCTTAATACTTTCCATTTCTTCGATCAAAATGAAAATGATAACTAAATTGAACCATAAGCCCGTAATCATCTATAGTTGTTTCAAGTCCACAGCTTTGATCACATCATTGTTCCTTTCACTTTTCCTTGCAATGTCCTACTTGCTTTATACGATATCAATCACCATGCAAATAAATGGTGAAGTGAGCTGAGAGCTTACATCGACATGTTATGGTGCTCCAATATCTAAAGAAGATTGTTGACAGCAACCATCATTTTCTTGTGACAAAAACTTTATTTTTTTTTATTTTTTTTTTTTATTTTTTTTTTTATTTTTTTTAATATCATCATCATCATACCTATGGAAGTTTTGGTATTTGATTTATCAATCACGTATTCCTATATCAAATTTTCAAATATTAAATATTGGTTTGTTACTATTTTCATTGTTTCATAAGATCTAAGTACTATGTAAATACACTTGGTTTATAAAGAATTATTTAAAAAAGACAAAACTTACGATGACTAACA
Organism: Artemisia argyi; assembly: GCA_030686995.1. Classification (NCBI taxonomy): domain Eukaryota; kingdom Viridiplantae; phylum Streptophyta; class Magnoliopsida; order Asterales; family Asteraceae; genus Artemisia; species Artemisia argyi. Next base: position 52,661 of record JARVZY010002761.1, read on the forward strand.
ATAAAATTAGACTATAAATAATATAACATAAATTAAAGTATATTTTAAAACTTATGTGATAGACGAGATAGTTTTATGATAGAAATGATTATTTAATAAACTTTTTTTTAGTATGCATTCGTAATAAATTACATTTGTTATTTATTTTAACTATAAATTAAAATTTAAAGTTTAATAGCTAAAGATTGTGAAATAAAAATTTTACGAAATATTTTAGGAATGCAAATAAAAAAATTTAAGTTATATCTACATTTAATGTATTTATTATTTCCACATTGTTAAGACACATTACCCCTTCTTGTCACATCACATATAACGTCATTATCCCAGTCGCATTTATTAGAGCCTTCTATTATATATGTTTAGATCAGGAGTAATAGCTTTCGCTAATCTTTCGACGCGCAGCTCAGCTGGTTTAAGAAAGAAAAATACAAATTACAAGAAAATGGTCATATTTTCAAAACAAGATAAGAAGTCTTTTAAAAAGACCATAAGTCAATATAAACATTGTTTTTTTATATATTACTATATCTTTAGAATAAAATACAACACTCGTAAATATTTAGGCCAAAATGCATTTTAGTACCCCAAATTTGTCTAATCAGGTCCTTTAGTACCTTGAACTATTAAGGGTGGTGTTGAAGCAAATTCTTGCTCTTCGGTTGGCGCTATCGGCAGGCTTCGATACTTGGTTCGGTTTTAGTTCTGCACAAATGAGAAAACGCTCGTTAGCCTCGCCCCGGGTGTTATCCCAGGACCAAGCTCCGGCGTGAGAGTAAGAATATGGAAACCGAAGGGGTATTGTGATAAATGTGAGTAAATGCTTGTGTGTGTGTGTGTTGTTGGAATAATAAATGGGGTTGGAGTATTTATACTACCCAACCTTTACCTGCTTGTACTTGTGAACAGTGTCCTAGTTGAATAGTTGTCAGTCGCCAACAGTCCCTACGAACAGTACTTTGATCCTAGGTCAGGTCCATAGGGTGGCTGTCAGAGTACACGTGCCCATGTGCGGGGGTCCTTATCCATTTTTATATTGGTAAAGTATGTGGCTAGCGTCGCGTCTTCGGACGACGCTCGGCTAAGTTCGTGACATCCGGATCATGACGTCCGGACGGATACGTCAACATGTCCCCCCCCCCCAGTATTGGACTATCGATCTCTCATCGCTTAGTGCAATATTGGCTTCGGAAATACTCGTTCACCACTTCCCTTTTTCTGTACCTATGGGGTTAGCCCATTATCGTTGCAACTGGTTGGGCTGACTTGTGACTTTTGTTGATGGGCCTGGTTAAGCCCATTTAGTATGAGGTTGTCCAGTTAGGCTTTTGCCTCGTTTTTGCTACAGTGTCTCCGTCGAACGCAGCTTCCTATTCACGTGTACGACCAGGATGATGCCACGTCAGCATCCTTATAACTGATGAGACGTTTTCACTTCTTCCAATGTATTCCCAGTGTCCTATATAAGGGCCGTTACCTCTCATTTTTTTTTACGCTGTGTGTTTTTTATTCTACTACCATTCGAGAGCTCTATTGTCGTCATCTTCCGTGCGTTCCGCCATTCGTCCGAGGTTAGTCACATACTTCTTTCCTTCTTATAACTCAATCCCCTTCGGTATCTTTTAAACATGGCTGAAGAAGGGCCGGTAGGAAAATTTGACATGCACCTCCACACCTCTCAGTTGTCCCAATCAGACTTGGACGCTATTATTTCCACATACCACATCCCGGCTGACCTTCATCCCATCCTTCCGGATCCCACCCTGACAATGGATAGGTTGCCTTCGGATAAGATAGGAATATACACCCAACAGTTAGATCTTGGGGGTGCCAGGGTTCCCTTTTCCCGCTTTTTATTACAAGTGATCAGACATTTTAAGATCCATTTCTCTCAAATAGTGCCGATAGGGCTAAACCGTGTGACCCTTTTTGAGATCCGGTGTCATAGCTTGAACGAGAGACCAACGGTGTCATTATTTCGGGTATTTTATAGACTCTGCAAGCAGGGCAACTGGTTCTCCTTTGAAAGCCGGACGGGGCGAAGGGCCAGAAAGTGTTTTAAGGAGGTTTTAACTGGGTTGAAGCACTGGAAATCTAGGTTCTTCTTGATTGATCGCAGGGCCATACCGGATGCTATGGCTTGGAGACACAGAGACTCCAAAATAACCGAGGTAAACGATTTTCCTCTCTCCCATCCGGAATCCGCAGCGGATAAGCTTGCCGAAACACAGATCCTTCTAAGGAAGCCTCTTCCCGTTCTTCTTTGGTTGTCCGGTTTATCTTCGGTATGGGAAAATAAACATTTGGCTGTCATTTTAAAAGATACCGAAGGGCATGGTAATGCTCCATGCATACACTTGTATTTTCTTTACCTTTCCCCCTTTTTTTATATATATATATTTTTCTCACGTATTTGCATCGGCATGCCTTTGGTTAATGCAGTTGTTACCATGTCTGAGTTTTTGGAGTTACCCCATTGGGAGGGAACTGATATAGTGGAGGGATCTCCCATTCCAGACGATCAAGCCCCTCTTGTGAGAACCGTGGGACCCCTTCCGGAGGGTCAAAATCCTCCCGCAGTTGAGGGTTTGCTGAAGGTAGCCGAGAGGGCTAATGACGACGTAGTCAAGGCTCGTGAGAGGAAGGAGAGGGAGAACCGTTTGAGAGCCGAGGGGAAAAGAAAAGCTGGTGAAGGACCCTCCCATGCTGCACCCAGAAAGAAAAACAGAGGTGCTAGTTCTGTTGGGGTTATGCCTTCTTTGGGAGCAACACTGGACGCAAGTCCTATTAACCTTGCACCCCCTAATTCCGCTCCTCAAGATCTTCCGGCCAATGCGGAGCAGCCGGTTAATGAGGTGGCCGAGGAGGAAAGAGCCGAGGGGGGTGGTAATTCCAACCTTCAGGCTAACATTTCTCCCGTTCGGGTCGTGGCCGTAGAGCAACCGAGGAATTCTGGACCGCATGCTTCTGATGGTAACCATTCTTGCTTTGACCCTTAATGCAAGCTTTACGTATTGAATCTAACCATTTACCTTCTCTTAATCAGCTCAATCAGCACAACGGTCTCGTCCCGAGGGGCATCCTACTATCCATGTGGTTGCGTCTGATCCATCCGGTATGTATTTTATTCATTCTGCCTATGAAATATTTTAGTTGATTGTCGGTCGTTTATCTCACTATACATTTTTTTTTGTTTAGATCATTCTCTGAATCAGGCTGATTTCTTTGTGCCCGGTTGGACGCTCAGGGAGGATGTCCGGTTGAATTCCTACCGGGCGTGCCGTGAGATGCTCAACCATCTTGCTACCCCGGCCGAACAGGAAGCTCTGAACGAGTTGGATAATATTGAGCTCGCTAAGCAAGCTTACGAACAACTGGGGATGAGCACAGTTTCTATGGGCGAGGTTCTCCGACGGTTCCGCCACTTGAATGCTGATTACCGGGAGTTGTCCAATATTCATGACAACTGTCAGGGGCTAGCCGTAAGGGCCGAGACTGCCGAAGCCGAGCGTGATGCCCAGGCCGCCCGGTATGAAGAATTGGCTACTGAGCATGAGGCTATGGGGCAGCGGTATAAGGCCTGCGCTTTAAGGTATAAAGACCTAATGGATAAATCCACTGGGTTTGATCAAGAGAGAGAGCTCTGGCTCAAGAAAAATGAGGAACAAACCACCCGGATTAACCAACTGGAGGCTTCTCTATTGACCTCTCAACGTCAGGCCGAATCGTTGGCCAAAGACAAAGCTGATCTGACGGCTAACTTGGCTCAGGCGGACATTGTTCGCCAAAACTTGGTAAAGTCTTTCATCCCTGTGGCTTTCCGGAGGCTTCTTGATAGCCGGGAGTATAAGCAATCTCTGGGCAAACCCTTCAGCCTTTCTTACTCTGCCGGGTGGCAAGATGGGGTTAAAGTTTCCAGGAAGGCGGAGGACGCTGAGAAGATCATGAGCACCTCGAGACATCTGAATCCCGAGGCTCCCAAGATATGGAAAGCAGAGTTCAATAAGCTGTTCTCCCTTGACTATCCTTATATCAAGAAGATTTGTGATGCTCATCGTCTTCCGCTGGGCGACCTCATGAACCTCTTTCCCGACTCCCCAGTTCCCGTGGGCTTGACAAACACTTCCACCCAAGCAAATGTAGAGAGAGAGAGTAATCAGATAGCTGCATCCGAAGGGGAAAATGTCAACCCTCCGGCTTAGTTGATGTTTTTGTAATCTTCATTTTGGACCTTAGTTTCTGTAATCTTAATTTTTGTAATATTCACGAGGGTTTACACTCGTATATATGGGATGTTTCTTCTGATTACCGTTTGTACAACCATTGTTCGTGATGCTTGTATTGATATTTTCTAGTTTCCTTTCTTTTTGTGATATTATCCTTTTGCCAGAATTGACTTATTACCATACATATTACATTTTTTGCCAAGTATTTTTTGCCAAGTATTTTGGTCTAATTATCCGAGTTGTCTTCGGACATCCGGAGCGATATAAATGCCTGGGTATCCGCTGATATGGCGGACGTCCGAAGCATAGATGGTTTTTGCTTTCATGCCTCCGGAGCGGTTTAATTGTCCGGGCATCCGCTGATACTGCGGGTCGTCCGAAGCATAGATGGTTATTGCTTTCAGGCATCCGAAGCGGTATAATTGTCCGGGCATCCGCTGATACTGCGGGCGTCCGAAGCATAGATGTTTATTCGGGCATCCAAAAAGAATTTTGGGCATCCGCAGCGTTTTTAATCGCTCGGGCATTTATCGCCTGCCGAAGGGGGCCAGCCTCCGGAGACATAAGTATTACGATTTTTCACAAAATTGTAACGTTCCCCTGGCGGGAAGCTACATACTTCATTAATATATTGTCAACATCATAATGTAAAAGCATCATAATACAAAAGCTTTGGAATTCTAACAATAACAGTTGTTATAAGAAACACTTTCTGAGGTTGATGGCATGCCAAGTGCGCGGCACCTCCGTATCATCCATTTTCTGTAACTTATAAGAACCGTTGTCATACGCTTCAACGACTCTGTACGGGCCTTCCCAATTCGGTCCTAGCTTCCCTTGGTTCTCCACTCGGCTTGCTTCATTCTTTCTAAAAACGAAATCACCTACTCGGAAGTTCATCGGTTTCACCCGTTGGTTGTAGTATCGTTCTACCTTCGCTTTGTACTTAGCTTCTTGTATTGCAGCTGCTTCTCTTCTTTCCTGCAACAAGTCCAGACTTAGGCGCTGCTCTTCTTCGTTTCGGTCAAGCACCAGGAGCTGATCTTCCTCACTGCGGTTTTCGTCGAACATCATGGTCCTATGAGTTGGCATTCCTATTTCCGCCGGTATGACTGCTTCACTTCCGTATGTTAAGCTGAAGGGTGTCTCACCGTTGCTAGTTTTGAGTGAGGTACGGTGAGACCACAATACATTGGGCAGTTCATCTACCCAACCGGCCCTTGCTCTGCCCAATCTTGCCTTGATCCCTTCCATGAGGAATTTATTCGCCCTCTCTACTAAACCGTTGGCCTGCGGATGTGCGACGGCCGTGTTCATCTGCCTGATCTTCAGTTGTGCACACCAGCTTTTGAAGGGATCATTCACAAAATTTGTCCCATTGTCTGTCACTATCACTCCGGGTAGGCCGAAACGACACACAATATTTTCCCATACAAACTTTTTTACCTCCTTCCCTGTCGTTTTTGCCAGAGGCTTGGCTTCAATCCATTTTGTGATATAGTCTATGGCCACGATGACAAATTTTACCTTCCCTGGGGCCTCCGGAAATGGTCCCAGAACATCCATTCCCCATTGATAGAATGGCCACGGGGCCATGATTGAAGTTAAGAAAGTTTTGGGCTGCTTTGGCACAGGTGCATGTATTTGACAGGAATCACACTTCCGGATCTCTTCTCTCGCGTCCCGGTGCATTGTAGGCCAGTAATATCCCTGTCTGATTAACTTTGCTACCACTGATCTGGGGCCGGAATGCATGCTGCAAGCTCCCTCATGTACTTCCCTGATGATGTAATTTGATTGCAACGGACCTACGCAACGGAGCATTGGGTTTAGATAAGACTTTTTGAAGAGAACACCTTCCTCCATCACATAATGGGGAAGCTTCATGCGCAGACTTCTTGCTTCGTTTGCATCCTCCGGCCAGACTCCCTCTTCCAAACACCTAATGATCGGGGTCATCCAATTGGGGCCTTCTTCTTCCACTATCGTGTGCACTTCAGCTTCTTCGGTGGAAGGTTTTGCTAAAACTTCGACTAGTATTTCTTTCGTCAAATGATTGAAAGCCACCGAGGCGAGTTTGCTAAGTACGTCTGCTTTCTGATTCTGGGTTCTCGGTATGTGTTGGATCTTAAAATTGTCAAATCTTCCGATATACTGCTTTGCTTTCTCCAAATATCTTATCATGTTGTCTTTAGCGGCCACGAAATTCCCATTGATCTGGCTTGCTACCAATCTTGAATCAACCTTGACAATTATAGACTTAACTTTCATTTGTTCGGCTATCCGCAACCCTGCTAACAGTGCTTCATATTCGGCCTCATTGTTTGTGCTTTTAAAATTTAGTCTCAAAGCGTAGGTAAATTCTTCTTGTGTGGGGCTGATGAGCACCAAACCTGCTCCGGAACCTTTCTTACTACAGGCTCCGTCAGTATACAACGTCCATTCCGTTTTCTCAGCAATCTCACAGATCTGTCTCCCCGTTGCTTTTGCGTACCGTTCAACTATCCCTACCGGTATTTCAGTAAGGAAATCTGCCAACACTTGTCCCTTGATAGCGTTTCAGGAAACGTACTTAATGTCGTACGCGCCTAACTCCACCGCATATTTAGCCAGCTTCCCCGACGCCTCCGGCTTGTTTAAAACCTGCCTGATCGGCTGATCCGTGATTACTTTTATTGGATGTGCTTCGAAATACCTTCGAAGCCTCCGAGACGCGTGTAACAAACAGACCGCCAGTTTCTCCATTGGGGCGTAATTCCTTTCTGCTTCATTCAACGTCCGGCTGACGTAATGAACGGGCAACTGTTTTCCAGATCTTTCAACGACCAGTACTGCACTTACAGCCCGTGAAGCCGTCGCTAGGTATATGTGTAGATCTTCTTTCGGAACAGGGGTCGTTAACGAGGGAAGCTCCAAGATTAACCTTTTCATTTCTTGAAATGCCTCTTCGGCATTCGAGGTCCACCTGTACTCATCCTTGTTCTCCTTGGTGATATTCTTGAGTGTTTCGAAAAAAGGGAGAGACCTTTCTGCCGAACGTGATAAGAAGCGGTTGAGAGCTGCCAATTTGCCGCTGAGACTTTGCATCTCTCTCAAGGTTCTTGGCGATTTCATTTCCGTAATTGCTTTAATCTTCCTAGGGTTTGCTCGGATGCCTTCGGAGGTCACCATGTAGCCAAGAAACTTGCCTTCCTCTACACCAAATGAGCACTTCTTAGGGTTTAGCTTCATATTTATTTTTCTTAGATTGTCAAAAGTTTCAGCCATATCCGCTAGTAAATCCATCTCCGTTTTACTTTTGATAACCATGTCATCTACGTATGCCTCTAAATTCCTTCCTATCTGCGGACGGAACGCCGAGTCTACCAAACGTTGGTACGTGGCTCCGGCATTCTTCAGACCGAAGGGCATTTTGGTGTAACAATAAGTTCCTTGTTCTGTGTAGAATGCCGTTTTTTCTTCGTCCTCAGCAGCCATTTGAACTTGGTGATAGCCCTTATATGCATCCAAAAAACACTTGTACCGGAAGCCCATTACGGACTCGATCTTCCAGTCTATCTCCGGCAAAGGGTAGTAATCTTTTGGGCAGGCCGAGTTCAAGTTTTTAAAATCTATGCACATCCTCCAGCTCCCATCACATTTTTTCACTAATACCGGATTTGATATCCAAGTGGGGTATCTTACCGGCCGGACGATCCCTGCTCTTAACCATTCTTGCACTTCATCAGCAATCACTTGATTCTTTTCCTGTGAGAAGGTCCGTCTCTTTTGTGCTATCGGAGTGTCTTCCAACCTAACATTAAGATTATGTTCCACCAAGCGACGCGGTATACCCGTCATGTCAACGGGTGACCACGCGAATACGTCCTTACTTCGCTTTAATAATTCGACTAAGCTTCTTCGACACTCTTTTGAGAATCCCTTCCCGATGGTCACCAATTGCTCCGGATAGGCAGGGTGGATCATGATCTCTTCTGTAAGTCCATGCTCTGTTCCTTTTTTGAGGTCTATTTCAGCCGTGGTCTCCTCCTCCGAACCTATCCATTCTTCCTCAAACCCACGACACTCCTTGATTGCTGCTGCTCTAGTAACCAGTGTTGCAATCCCCCTCGGAGTGGGAAATTTCATCATAGCATGGATGGTAGAGGGTATAGCCTTAAGCTCTCTTAAACCGGTTCTTCCCAAGATAATGTTGTAGGGTGAGGGTGACCTTATTACTGAGAATTTCATCTTGGTCTTTCGGAATAGCCCATGGTCCCCAAAACATACGTCCAGCTCTATCTTTCCGATAGGCTTGATTATTTCTCCCGAGAACCCTACTAACGGTGACCCGGATTTCTTGAGCTTGGATTGAATCGAAGGGCATAAATTGTTAAAACAGTGCTCATACATAACTTCTACTGAGGCTCCCTCGTCCACAAAGATTCTCCTTATCAAATATCCCTCAACTTCTGCTTCAACTATTAGAGGCTCTTCGGATACATCATCCGAGAGTAACGAAGGAAAAGTAATGGGGACCTTCATCCATGGCTCCTCATGTTCCCTAGCCTTTCTCTTCGTTGTTCCCACGCTTCCGATCATGTTTATCACCTTCTTTCCTTTGTTCCTTTCATGGACCGGCTCTTTTCCCTGCCTTACGTTCCGGATCAGATGGTCTAGTTTTCCAGATTCTAGGGCCGCTTCGAGTTGCCTCTTCAGCATATGACAATCGTTGGTATAATGTCCCTTCTCCCCATGATAGTCACAGTACCTGTCTGCATTTTCTCTGCTTGGTTTCCCCACCAACGGAGGAGGATGTGGAAGTCGGAGTTGGTGTTCAGTAGCTAGTATTTCCTTGGGTTGCTTCCTGAGTGCCATTAGCCCTGGTCGATTGCTCTCCGGCTTCCACCCGTCTTTTTTCCGAAAATCTCCCCTGTTTTGATCTGCCCTCGGAGCAACGTAAGGAGTATATGGTTCTCAGAAACGAAAGTCACCTCGGCGGTCGTGCCTTCGTCGTTCAGCATATCCCCGGGCTCTCTCCGACTTTAACGGATAACTGAATCTTCGATTACCCTCTGGGAATTCTCCTTTTGGGAGTTCTGTGGTCTTGTATGCGTCCTCTGCCCTGACAAAGTCATCGACCCTCGTCATCATCTCTTTCACTGTCCGGGGCACTTGGTCAGAGAAACGCTTGGCCAACTCCGGACACTTGTGGGCCGTCATAAAAGCTGATATACGCATGAGATCTGGTACTCCCGGAATGTAACTCGCCTCATCGGTCCATCTTTCCTTAAAGTCAGGCAAGGTTTCGTTAGCCTTCCTCGAAATCTTGAATATCTCCGTCGGATCCTTAATTCCCTTCTGTCTCAAGGAGAACCTAGTAGTGAATTGCTCCTCTAGCTCATCCCAGGTGTTGATGCTACCGGGTTCCAGGCGACTAAACCAACCCTGTGCTGCTCCATCCAGTGTTTGCTGAAACATCCGACACCATACTGGCATCGACCATTCTCCCTGATTGGCTGCTCCGGCAAATCTGTTCAAGTGGTCATCCGGATCTGTGGACCCATCGTACAACTTCAGGTTGCTCGGCATTCGGTGCGATGGTCCAGAGAATTCGTTTATTCTTCGAGCGAAGGGCGATTTAGCAACGGACTTGTAAGGCTTTCCTAAATCTTCCTCCATTTTATCTTTGGCTTGTCTATCGTTCGGGATCTTATCGTCGTCCTCGCTGAAATCCAGCCGTATTGGCTTCAGGACATTTCCTTCCAGAGCGTTGTGTTCTTTGAACAACTCTTTCAGGGCTGTCAGGTGCCCTTGTATCAGATCTTGTATGTTCGGTGAATCACGATCGTTCCGGTTAGAACCTTCCGGACCGTTCGTGTTTTCACTGTTTCCTCCCGTTGTAGTGAGGGGGGTCAGAGGTGGAAGGTCCGTCATGCTATCAGTAGGTAGATAAGATAACGGGTCCCACGGATGGCGCCAATTTGTTGAAGCAAATTCTTGCTCTTCGGTTGGCGCTATCGGCAGGCTTCGATACTTGGTTCGGTTTTAGTTCTGCACAAATGAGAAAACGCTCGTTAGCCTCGCCCCGGGTGTTATCCCAGGACCAAGCTCCGGTGTGAGAGTAAGAATATGGAAACCGAAGGGGTATTTTGATAAATGTGAGTAAATGCTTGTGTGTGTGTGTTGTTAGAATAATAAATGGGGTTGGGGTATTTATACTACCCAACCTTTACCTGCTTGTACTTGTGAACAGTGTCCTAGTTGAATAGTTGTCAGTCGCCAACAGTCCCTACGAACAGTACTTTGATCCTAGGTCAGGTCCATAGGGTGGCTGTCAGAGTACACGTGCCCATGTGCGGGGGTCCTTATCCATTTTTATATTGGTAAAGTATGTGGCTAGCGTCGCGTCTTCGGACGACGCTTGGCTAAGTTCGTGACATCCGGATCATGACGTCCGGACGGATACGTCAACAGGTGGAGAATCATAACCTCAACTTGAAAAAATGGATACCTTAGAGCACTTACAACAATCACACAAGTTAAATTTTAACACATTGTCACGTCAGCTCTATATCAGCTTTAACACTTTCACCTTAACTCATAAAAAAACACCCACAACAATAACTCAACCTTAACTCAACAACAATTTACAAAAACACTCTTTCATTTAGGGGGGGGGGGGGGGGGGGGGGGATGATTTTTTTTTCTTTTTTTTTACACAATACACCCTTAACGCTGAGTTAAAGGGTTAACACCGGGCGTTAACGTTGGCTTAACACAGTACCATGCAACAATAACTTATCTTTAACGTGGGTTAATACCCTTTTAACGCAACCTTTGCGTTATTGATGCAACTGCTCTTAGTACCCTAACTTGGTTTAACTTGCTATCATGTGACTTCCTTGGTTACTTTTCTAACATCCATAATAAAATGTCGTTTCTAAAACCTTAATTATCAGTTTTTTTGAACCCTAATGTATTCAAATACTAGCTCAAGACCATCAGTTGATTTTATCCAAAAGCATTCGAGGAAAACGTTTGAGCACATGTAGATTGACGCTAATGCTTGTTCAATTATAATTGGTATCTGTTATACACTAGAGTTCAACTTCACACGTTGCAAATCTATTACAACTTATACACCTACAGTTATCTTTATAAATGACTATTTTTATTTCTACCAATCAAGCTACGATTTTTGTACTTAAATACAGGATTGTTAGAATATGTTACAATGATATATGTTGATCATGAATGAAATTGAACTGTTCATTGTTAATTAGGACAATATACATGATTATCGCATACATCTACTACTCAATAGTTAATTCTATAATATATTTATTCAGTTTAAGCTGTCAAACCTAATTATGAAATGAACTACACGATTGATCAAAAAGATGCCACAACCTTTCCAAGATCATAAACCCACTCATGAAGATTAATTCATAAATTAACTCATGTAACGTATTTTTTATTGAATTATAAGCTGTAGATAAAGAGAGTTCTCTTAAAATATATTTGTTTCAATTTCTTAAGGAGGCTATTTAAATATTTTTGTTTTATATATGCTGGAACAGAAGAGTGTAGTTTGTTGTATATTTTTATGTAGTGTAAAAAGCAATTTCTCTTTATTGATTTGTGCATATATTTCTTTTTGATATTTAGAGACTTGAAATTAGCATGAGGAGGACATTTTGGAATTACTTTGCTACAAATGAGACTAAAACCCATGTTACTTTATAAGAAATCTCGCATGAATAGACTGTAATGGCATGAATTTTGAGTTATTTTTTATTTTTCTTTTCCAGAAATATCATTTTATTGTGCATGTTAAAAAACTAATGAAGGAATCACGTGAGAATCATGTAAGCGGGTTAAACCGAGTCAGGGTATTAAGGTATCTACTTTTCCAAGTTAAGGGTACCATTCTCTACCATTAAGAATTCAGGGTACTAGAAGACCGGGTTAGACAAATTCAGGGTACTAAACTACATTTTAGCCAAATATTTATTAGTAGCATCTTTACAAATATGCAAGATAACGTTAACGTCAAAGATTTGCCCAAAATGATGTGTGACTCGGACTGTTCATCATGTCTTGATCAAATAAGGACCAAATACTAGTCCACAATAATCAATAATACTATGGGTCTAATGTGCACGAGAATATAGCAGGTGCGTAAAAAGAAGGAAAGTCAATTTCTAAATGGAATCTACGTGAACCACCCATAAGATATGAAGATGTGACCAATATCCATATGAACTGTTATGTAGGTCCACAATGTGTCAACAGGTCAGTTCAGCCAGATCATCACTAACCCATTAATTATCATTCGTCGAATATGTTCTATCACGGCTTTTCTAGAAATCCCAATACAACAATCGGGATAAATCTCCAAAACAGACCATATGCGCCAGTGTCAAAAGGCTTAATTATATAATATACTAAAGGGTAAGAGATTACTGTAGCAAGCACTGTGCTTGCTACAGTATTTTTTTTAAGTATTAATGGTCGTTAGTTATTTAACGGCTGTTAACTAACGACCGTTATCTTTAACATTTAAAAAAAAATTGTACGCATTTTGTCTTTCATCTCAGTGGTTCATTGCAAATTTAGTCCTCAAATAATTTACATAAATGGTCCTTCATGTTATACATCAATTGCAAAATCAGTCCTAGGTAACTAACTTGATGTTAAGTAGCTAACGGCAACAAAAGAATTCCGCAGCAACGCGCGGGTACCAAACTCGTTGTAACTAAGTTGTCATTTATGATCTGAAATTTTAAAATTTTGTATCACAAATTATATTGCATTTCGTATTTTCTACTCTAATATTTACTACTCATGAAAAGCAGAAAAAGAAAAAAGCGGAAAAAGAATTCGTCAAAAGTATGTCTAACTGATCATTTACTGAAATATAAAAAAATTGTCATCGCGATAATGTATTTTTCTGTCGTTTAACGACTTAACGTTTGTAAAATAGTTTATTTTCGAAAAAGAAACTTTTTTGTTTGAAAAAAAAATTGAATGGCTAGAAGGTGTCTACTTAATTTGTGACTTTTATTTTTATTTTTATTTTCTTTTTCTAAAATTTATGTTTATCACTTCCCGTATGTTCATTTTTGAGTT
>JARVZY010002762.1:0-122000 GCA_030686995.1 Artemisia argyi
AAATAACCAAGGGTAACCTTTGTGAAGTATTTCAGTTTTTGAAGAAGAAAGAAGGCGATGTGAAAATTTCCTGAGATGATTTCTGAAGCTGCCTTTGCACTCGTTATAACATTTATGAGCTTGAATGATGCCAATGGTGTTGGCTAGAATAATCATGTTTTTCGCATGTTTTGGACAAATTGTCATAGTATGACATTGTGTTGTGTTCTAAAACGAAAGAAGAACATAGAGATTATTGGTGAGATGACCCTTTGTTCTGGAAGAGAAATTTGATTGACGCTCAGAAAGCATAGTAGACACACTACCCCGTATAATGTGAAGACAGAGCTTTCACAAGAGGGACCAAGATCGAAGACCGTTATCGGAGTTTGAAACCTGGTGGAAGAGTAGTAGAAGATGGTTGCGACAAGCATTACCATGGAAGAAGCATACAAGAAGAAGTGAGGAACTAGGATAGTGCTCAATCATGCATCATGCAACACGTGAAGATTTCAGTTTAGGCATCAAGACAACCAGACCAAAGAAGACGAACCATTCGACACACAACCTGGAGTCAACAACAACATCATGTACCCTAAAACCTGGAGCCATGACAGAAGACCTGTCGAAGACACGCAGTCTTGTTTCTCTATTCATTTTAGTTGTACTAAGATGAATTGAGAGCAGAAGCAGACCTACAGATGGAGGGATGCACAGTAATCGCGTCAGAGACTGCCGTTATGATACCACACTACCAAGAGGAGCTGCTGAAGACCGGAGGAACCAGACTCGAGTTTAAATTCTTTTAATCATGAGGTAAGATGGACGAGAGTAAACAGACTACCCCAACTTGGAAGAAATTTTGAAATCTGTATTTAAGTGGACGGATTCTGAAGTGGACATTGTGTTTAAACGAGATGATGCTGTAAAGGATTGACGCTATTGATGACGTACCTTAATTTTGAATGACATTCTAGGATCTCCGTTTCTCTTCGAGTAATTTCGTTCTCTTAGTTATGTTGTTTGATTTTGGTGACCTCTAAGACTGTAGGTGGACTAGGTGGATTTAGATAAGTTTGTGTTGTTCACGACTTGAGATAAAGTATGACCAGCATGAGGGCATATGTATATGATGCCAGTATTATGACGCCTGGCCAACGTGATAATACTTACATCATATAACGTGCACTTATGGTGGGCATGTGATATCTCGAGGAGTGCCTTAGAAGCTTTAGAATTTCTGGTATCTGATCAAGATCATCTGAGTTTAGTGAGACTTTAGGTTCATTCTACCTATACGTTTGATATGCTGTCCTTGCTATACGATTCGATACGTTTGGACTCTCGACACGTGTTTTGCTGATCTTTGCAACTTCTGATAAGAATCTTAGGTTCCATTTTGAAATTTCTGCCGTTGACGATACCTAACGATATGCTTTTTGTCCGTATACGTTTCGCATTCGTTGAAGTTGTTCATTATGATCTACTATGAGCAAAATATGTGATTGTGGACTTTGAGGAAACGAGATCTGTTTGTTTATGAGAATACCTTTGGAAGGTTATCTAAAAGCCGAGACTATCTGAGACGCTGAAGAGTTAAACCTTAAATCACCCCATGTTTGCTAAAATTCAATGTATTCTCATCTGATTCGCCTAATCAATTCGATGAAAATCCTATGTATTTTTACACCTCTTCCTGGAGAATTCGATTATCATCCGTTATATTCGGTACATTATCTTTTCGATTCAAATTCAGTATAATATGTCTTTCTGAGAAATCTGAAACTGTTTTGACAATAGTTGCGAGTCATGAGAAACTATTTGTCTGAAGATCTTTTTGGAAGAACCTCCCCGAGCGTGAGAATGTCGTAATGACTTTTTGCGGTTTGCTACGACTTCGTCTAACTTTGCGACTTCAAATTTCGAGGACGAAATTTTTCTTTTTAGAGGGGAAGAAGTTGTAACACCTAAAATCTGAAAGCAAGTGAAATGACCAAATTGCCCTTACTTAATTAAAATTTAATTAAAAGCTTATTAAGGTACCAAATAAATCCCAAACTTCAAACAATGAACAAGTTATGTATCCAAATAATTTTAACAACTTCATGTAACATTTATGCAAGTGATAAAATTACCAAAATACCCCTCTATGGGCCGAATTAGATAAAATGGGATTTTAAGAGTTTTAATTTGATTTAAATTATGTAAATATGGAAGGTAATCACCACAAATTAATTACCAACTTATAAATCAGAAATTTTGGGTCTATCCTTCCCCCCATACACGGAATTCCTCTTTTAAAAACAAATCATATCTTTTTTTTTTTTATTTAAAACCTAAAACCGATCCACAAAATATACACACACAAAATTCTTTGGCCTCCATTCGACAACCCCATATCTCTCAAGCATTTTTCTGTGATCAAACATTATTCAAAGAGCCCTAGAAAAATACCCATTCGAATTTTTGAAGCTTGGTACGATCGTGGTCTTGATTTCTTTTGTCGAGCCCTAAAAACAAGGTAATTCGCTTGTGCTTCATTCGACCTCTACAAAATTTGTTTCTTATTTTTCTGATGTTCCTTACACTTATTAAGACCCACGAAAATTGGTTTCAAGGTTAGAAGATCGTTTTTGAAGTCGTGGTGATTTTTGGATCGTTTTGGCTCTACGCGTGTGCTATAATTCGTCCAGCCTATTCTATTTGTTCCAGACCTGGTCTGGTATTTTTCTCACGTCTCTTACATCATATAAGTCTCAAATAAAATGCTAAAGTCGAACCATGCATGCTCTATGAATTTTTTGTGAATTAAACCCTAAAAACGTGCATAAAACCTAAATAATTGAATCCGAAATTTTAAGGCTTGAAATATATTTTATTTAGACTCTACATGATCATATTAACCTGGGAAAAATGTTATTTCGAATTGTTAAGGCTTGGAACAATTACTTTGGATCATATGTTAAATCGGCAAAATGAAATAAAAGGAAAAGAGTAAAATCGTGTGAACTAGGGTTTATGGCTAGGGCTTGTAATTGTGATTATAAATGATGTTTAATGATCACTTAATGATTGGAAATGGATTTGTTATGATTAGGGTTTTTAATCTTATGATTTTATCTTATACGATTTGGGTAAAAAGTTTTGGGTGAGTTTTGTAACTTTTAAAACTTAAAGGTTATTTTTGAAACTTAATTTGGATCAGGTACTATTCGAATAAAATGATAGGTGAGGGTGCTAAGTGTAATTTTTGTAATTTAATGGATTAAAATGTATTTTAACCTAATTAGGGTTTGTTTTGAAAATAATTAAAAGAGAAGGACTAAATATGTAAATTCTGGAAACTTAAGGTTGTTTTGAGTAATTTAAGATATTCAGGGGGTTTTGTGCTATTTTGATAGTTTAAGGGCATGATATGTAATTATAGATAATTAAAAGTTGAAATTGTAAATTAAAGGGTTAAATATGTAACTTTTATAACTTGAGGGACTTAAAGTGTAAATTATGAAAAATTGAAGATTCATTCGAATGACTTGATAAAATAAGTACTCATTATGTAAAATGGATAAGTTAAGGGTTTAAAGTGTAACTTTGAATATTAAAAGGTTTAAAGTGTAATTTTGGAAATATAAGGGTGTAAAAGGTAAAGTCATGAAACCCTAAGGACCAAATGTGTAATATGCTAAAAGATACTTTATTTCCATAAATAATGATGATTAATCAAACCTACTAAATATGGAAACTTACTAATTATGGAAACTTACTAAATATGGAAACTTACTAAATATGGAAACTTACTAAACATGGAAACTTTCTAAAAGTGGAAACTTACTATTTATGGAAACCTGCTAAAAATGGAAAGTTACTTAAAATGGAAAGTTACTTAAAATGGAGAGTTACTTAAAATGGAAAGATATGCATTTAAAGAATGAATTATGATTCCCCCTCTTCTCCTCTAGGTGTGAAGAAGGAGAGTCCTTGAGCTTTTCCATTCCTGTGTTTGTTTCATTTGTGCTTTGCAATAAGGTACGGATACTCTGCCTTTTCAGTAAAGGCTCCTATATTCTTCTTATGACTTTGAGCTATGATTCAGTTAAGATTCCCCAAGCCATTGCTATGTTTCCTTTTGTTGTGAACTTCCCCTGATTTCTGTTAAGCTTTGATTTGTTAGCTTCTGATCTGATTTCGTTGCTATGACTTCTGACCTTTGTATACCCGATATCTCTGGTTCATCTTTTATGATAATCTGATATGAAAACTTTTTTTTTTTTTAATATAACTTGATGTTATGGAAGGAAACTGTTTTGAAATGACACTCTATGATTTTGATACGAAACCATTTTTTAAATGAAGGATTAATTGGCTTTTATGAAGAATGTTTTAAAAGGGAACCCTTTGTGATGAAATGGGTAAATGACTATTAAAGTTTTTAAATCTGTTTTATCTTAACCCTTTTCACATTTTATGAACTTATGAAACTTAATATTGAACCTTTTGTAATGAACCTTGGATATTCTGAACCATTGATATGACTTCTGATATTATGACTTTGAGATGACCTTGAGACATGACTTTGAGATGAACTTTTGCTGTATGACCTTTTGCATGACTTTGAGACCTGACTCTTAGTTTGATACCCGAGCCATTTATGTTTCTTCTACCTATGGAGGTACCATAGGCATGTCTGTGATGCACCACTGGCATGACTCATGCGTGGGTGAGTGATTTCTCACGTCGTCCCTTTTATGATTATCTGCCGGCTATGACTTTGAGTATATGACTTTGAGATTGACTTTGAGTAAGGGGCGTATGGATTGCAATCCTAGACATGTATGCTTAGTGGATTTAACTATGACTTTGAGTTGACTTTGAGGTGACTGGTGCTGTGTGCAATACACGCCTTTCACAACCCCTGGGAGCTGATCACTCCACCTTTATGATACATGAGGACACCCCTCATATTATCTGGTTACCTGAGAGGTATCCCCTCTGATTGTGAGATTATGAATTGACGGCTTATGACTTTGAGATTACGATGTTGAGTTATGACTTTGAGTTTTGGGCTCGTGGTGGATGACTATCCTTTCTTTTCTTTTCTATTACTCTCTTTTATATATTCCTTATTCTATTTCCCCCATGCACTATATTTCAGTTCTGTTTCATTATCATTGCTTTGTATATGTATCTGTTCACTGGGCTTTTTAAGCTCAGCCGCATTTCCTTTTCCTGCGGCAGGTTTTAGTAGGAAGCTGGGTTATGGGAAGAGAGTGTGACTGGACTTAGAAGACTATGCGTTGATAGTTATGCTGGACTAGAGACGATTAGAAGAAGTTTCACTGCATTAGACTTAGTATTTATTTTTGTAACCCTGTAGTATCAGATTTTTCCCATTTGTAAACCCTGAATTTCTTTGTATGTATGAATCATATGCTTGTGTTTGTTCTGATATGTCACTGTAATGTAATACTTCTACCCTTATCGGGTTGGGGTGTTACAAAACATAATCAAGCAAGTCATCAACCTAGTCAAGTATCCAAACAATCATCTAAGAGAAATACAAGTACTTCTGAATATAATTCGGACAAATAGCACATAAAAATCCATGATCAAGAGATATAAAAATAAACATTGTTCAACAAACTGATGCGTGGGAATCACAACAGGCTTTACCTCTCGAGGGATCTCGAGAAGCTTACAACCCCCACCAGGCAGTGTACCTGATCGTTGTAGTATAGTATAGTGACAAGTACCGGGGGATTGATCGTTCAGCTTAGGAATAGTGTCGCTAGGATTAGAAAGCCTAAATACTAGTTCTAAAGGTGAGGGATGATTATTTTTGTGTTTTTATATTTTTTAGAAAGCAAGTAAAAATCTCGGGTTTTGGAAGAGTGGGCGGAATTAGTTGCTATTCAACTAACCCAATACTAAGATGCAATCAAAATAAAATACTAAAAATGAAAATAAACTAATTATACTAAGGTTGTGAGCAGTAATTGGAGAAAATGTGTTTACTTAGATTTCACTACTCCCTAGATATCTTTTACACGTTAATTACTTGTTATAATTGTATGGATGACGGATTGTATTCCTTAATACTATTCATGGGGTGGCATACATAACTCCCCAATTCTATGAGCTCTTATCTCCTCCTACACCATGCCCAGCACAAATATAGGGATTGTAAACAGTGGCTCATGCATTAAATACAACCAATAAAGACCTAGTACGCCTCGGTTCATGTTTCTTAAGACGTTCAAGCATGTTACCATTTGGAGATCTGCCAGTTTTCTTAAGCCTAACATATAAATCATTCATCCAAGACAAGAATAAACAAGTAATCAACACATAATCAATATCTAGGTTTCATTAGATCTAAGCAAACACAAAAGAGATCTAGCCTAGCATAATGGAATTGAGACAAGAACAAGATATAGACAACCAACACATAGACATATTGATTGAATTAGAAGAACACTTATCTCAATTACAATGCAAGGTATCAAGGGTTTGGAACCCTTGAAAAACCTGTAAAAGTTGCACCAAAATCGTACTTAGGGTTTCTCCAAAACTTCTCTCCTTTATGTGTGAAAATTAGAAAACTATATATAGAAAAATAGGTCTGACGGCGTCAAGACAAACAATGTGACGCCGTCACCTCGCCGCCAAAACTCTTCTCGGACTGCCTAGATCTACTTCTGACGCCGTCAAGACTTATATGTTTCCAGGCCGTCATGACTCTTTTACTCTTAACGCCCTTCCTACGTGACACCGTCAAATCTTCTCTGGATCGTCATGGATTTTCATGAAATTTGCTCTTGACGCCGTCAGGGTTTTGCTCTTGACGCCGTCACCTACTGTTCCCAGCATGGAAAATAAAGACTTTGGCGTTTTCTTCACTTTTATGCTCCAAAAACGTCCGAATTGCTTCCTTTTCCAGATTTCTTTCCCAAAGTACCTAAAATCACAAAAGGAACGATTTAGGGCAATATTTGATCAAATAAAGTCGGATTCGGGCTTAAATGACCTCCTAAAAACGGATAATTTTTCGCCTCATCACAAACATAAGCTAAACATATCATCTCCTTTCCTTCTCGAAGATACCCTTAAACGTCTTCCCGATGGATTTGAAGCCACCTCTAACTTCTTCATGCAAACTCTTTTGTCGTCTAAGCACCTCGGTTGTTCGCTCATAAAGTACTTCGTTGGTTTGATCTCTAGGAGATAGGGTTGAATACTCGGGATAGTCGAGATCCTCAAGATTATAACCGAACTCGGAAAACGAAGGGGTACTAGCATCATGGGTGTTTTCCTCCTCATCATCATCGTCTTGTCGAGAAGATGAACCATGAAAGCTATGACGACGAGATTTTCCCTTGTCACTTCGAGTCCGTCGAGCTTGTTTTAGAGCGAGAGGACGTAAGGTGGGATAGATGGACTCATAGATGCTATTGTCAAGATCGGGGTAGTACTCGATAACATGACGATAGAGACGAGTAAGAAACATTCCATATGGAAGATTGGCTTTGGGAGTTTTTCTAGTACACTCAATCCATTTGATAAAGAAGTAGGCCAAATTGTATGGCTTTTCGACAGTGATACAATAGAACATGTGAGCAAGGCACGCCGGGAGATGGTCCCGGTGACCTCCAGTACCGAACGCATTCTCACGAATGAGTTCTTCCCAACGTTTCATGTGGGGGCCTAATTTTTTGAGGAGAACTTGGTATGAAGAGATTTGGACGTTTTTGGGTTTATTTTTTGGGTTGTAGTGGCACGCTCCACACCAAGGACTTGACGAATTTCGTTGGGATGAGGGATGTCAGATAGATATGGACCAAAGGTTGGTCGACAATGATGTAGTGATTCGAGGTCCCACTCGTTTATGAAAACAGCTTGACCTCTAAAAGGAATTTGAAGGATTTGACCGAATTGCTCGAGAGTTAAGGTGATAAATTCATTTTGGATCATGAAGGAGATGGTGATGGCACCAAGATCATTGGTTTGAACCGTGACTTGGCTATAGAAATCAACTATGAAACGAGGAACGATTGGTTCATTGATTTCAAAGAGGCAATTGAGGTTGATGCTTGTAAACAAGCAATTAATATAGTCGGATTGAGCAAAAGCTAGATCTACTGCACGTCCCTCATGAACGTTTCTATCTTCAATTTGATGATATATACGTCCAATGGAAGGAGATGTAGTAGGGAGTTGGGAAACTTTAGGAATGTAGTTTTTAATGTGGGAAAGATCTTCGGTAGTCACTTTTGGCATTTTCACCTAAACACAACAACAATACAAAAGACCAAAATAAATATATAGAAGAATAAAAATGTGTATATTTTTAAGACTTATGCTGGAACGTAAACATACTTCGACTCTAAGACGATAATCCTAAGAAGTAGTTTACCATGTTCATTAATATTATTTTTAACTCGTTTTAGATATGTTTTACGATGTTTAGTAAGTAGTTATGGACAAATCCAAACGCCCTTTTAAACATCTTAATATATCATGAAATTTACTAGATTTACATTAGGTTGTAAAACTAGCCATTTCTTACGAGTTTCTTATGCATGTGATTAGTTTTCGAAAAAGATGGTTTATATTTTGACTCAAAAATGTCATTTTTCGTACTAAACCAAACGCTTCCTTAACTAGACACTTACACTACAAGTATGTCAATATATATATGAATTATATATCTTGACAAGTCCGAATTACAAGTTTTAGGTTTATAATCTTGACAACATTTTATAAAAATTATAACGACTTAATTTTGGCATTATTTGGACATAATCCAAACACCCTCTTATTGTGTATAAAAATATTTTTACTTAGTTGAGAAATATAGATTCATGTTTTACAAGTTATAAAAATATAATTTGATTAGTTTTAACAAGTTTTTATAGCATTATTCAACAATGTGTTTACCAAAAATTTTGAAAAGGAGTGTATGAAATTTTTCAAAATTTTTCAACAAGAGGGTTTATAATTACTAGTTTCTAGTGTTAATTGAGCATCCTAATCCTAAGAGAAGCAATTAGTTATGGAAATGTTAGACCCAATTCGAACGAAATTATGAAATGTGTTATGAAAAACTTACAATATGTAATGGTGATCGTGTTAAATGAATTTGCCCTTTGCGAAATAACCCAAATTATGTGATTTGGAAATGGTTTTAGGTGTTTTGGGGTTTGGTTTTTTGTTACAGCAGTAGCAGAAGGAAGGGGTGTTGAAAAAGTGGAGTGTTTGGCAAAAGAAACAAGAGGAAAATCGTATTGGAACAATCAGATGGCCGGCCCCCTTAAACATTAAGGGGGCCGCCCTTCATTTGGCTGCCAGTCCCCTTAAAAATTAAGGGGGCCGCCTTCCAAAATTTGATTTTTCGTGGTTTTGGTTTCTGAAAAGAACAAGAAAATATTTATGTATATATTAGATTTTTATTTAATCAAAAATACGTTGGAGAGTATTCGCACGAAAGGGATAACTTGACACTTTTACTTGACATTTCGTCAATTAAAATTCTTGATCATTTCTGATGAAATTTAACAAGTTGTCAAGTGGACAAAAGAGTTGTGGAAGGTTTATAAGTATATATATATATACGTATATAGTATGGGCTTTTAAGACGAGAATATAGGAGGGAGACGTATGCAACGGAAGACGGGAGTTTGTTTCATCCATAGATTTTTCGACTCATCTCTCTACATCAACATGAGTGTCGTTGAACATTAAAGTATACATATATATTTAGATATATCTATACATACATATGTTGCTTGTCCACTAAATATTTTGCAAGAATTCCATATCTCGACTTCTTTATGGCCTCAAAATGAGGGGGAGTGTACATCAAGGGGAGCTCCACTAAAATCGGGATAACCTTTTTGATGCTAACAAAAAGGGGGAATTAATATAAACTCACAATAATACTTGTATATATACTAATTTTCGCTTAATGAGTTAAAATTTTGTAGTCATCAAAAAGGGGGAGATTGTTGACATAAATAATGCATAAAAACGTTATTTATATTTTTCGATATCTCTATGTTTTGACGATCACAAAATATAAAATCATCAAACGTAAGATTACTACGTAAACAAGTATTAAGCTAGTTTATATCATTATATCCAACTTAATCACTTAAGGTATGGATAAACAAGTGCTTAATACATCTCATGATCAAAGGGGTATATATACTAATTTTCGCTTAATGAGTTTAAATTTTCGCTTAAGGTTTAGGTTTCTGAAAAGAACAAGAAAATATTTATGTATATATTAGATTTATATTTAATCAAAAATACGTTGGAGAGTATTCGCACGAAAGGGATTACTTGACACTTTTACTTGACATTTCGACAATTAAAATTTCTTGATCATTTCTGATGAAATTTATCAAGTTGTCAAGTGGACGAAAGAGTTGTGGAAGGTTTATAAGCATATATATATATATATATATACGTATATAGTATGGGCTTTTAAGACGAGAATATAGGAGGGAGACGTATGCAACGGAAGACGGGAGTTTGTTTCATACATAGATTTTTTGACTCATCTCTCTACATTAGCATGAGTGTCGTTGAACATTAAAGTATACATATATATTTAGATATATCTATACATACATATGTTGCTTGTCCACTAAATATTTTTTGCAATAATTCCATATCTCGACTCCTTTATGGCCTCAAAATGAGGGGGAGTGTATGTCACACCCCCAAAATCGGGTCCAGCGGAAGCATACATGTAACTGGGGTGTAACTCAATTGGTATTACAACACAAATTCAAAAATGGTTTTCACTTGAATCATTTAGAATAAAATAGTTTAATCAAAATGTTGAATTTACATTGTTCAAAGTAGTGCGGAAGTAGGCCCTTAAAATAGTTTAAAACGGTCCCCCAAATGAATAATCAGAGTCTTCTATGACCATGCCATGCCCTGCCAAAACCTCCAGTAGCGTGCCATTGCTTAATACCTGAAAATACTTGCTAAAGTGTCAACACGAGGTTGGTGAGTTCATAGAGTCTTGTGAAAAAGAATGTTATGCATATGAATGAAGATTTCCCAGCAAAGGCGTCGTAAATCCACTCAGTTGCAAGTCCCGCCATAAGAGACTTGTAACCTGTGTGTTCACAACCCACTACTAACATATATAGTATGAGTAAAACATGTATAAGTTCATCACAACAGTTAAGCAATTAGTCGTGAGTCTACACTTCATCTCCGAAGACCTCACGTTTGTATGTATGTCTCAATGATCATCCAACAACTTAATTTGGAGCCACTGGAAGTTTCACAATCATGTATGTATGATTACTGGGTGCCATTTCCCAAAGTATAAAAGTTTAAACGTTTCAAGTATCAAATAAGTATTTGTGCATGTATCAATCATGTATGTATGAAATCAAGTATAAGTGTTATCAAGTATAAATGTAATCAAGTATAAATGTTTTGAGTATCTATACAAGTAAGCAAGTAGTTGAGCATGTATCTCCCCCAAAGAGTTAAAACAAGTATAAAAAGAGTAGGGGCTATGACTCACCTGGTGCAATAGCTATGATGATAAAGGTGGATACACATAAATGAGGCACGATCTCTAACCGCAACCTAATATGAATGATATAGTCTAATGTAAGAAATGAAATGATGCTACACATGCGAATACGTATGTTATCAATACCACTCGTTAGTTTTGAAAATAACGTTTATCGTCAAAAAATATATTTTTGACGTCTCGTTAAGTTAATAAACACTTCCCATGTAAATAGGTTGAAACGGTTCTCCACGATTCTCGTTTGGTGTTCTATCGGCAAATATAAGGTTTTCGACGTAAAATGAAACTTTTTATAACTTATAAATATGACCAAATGGCCTCGCAAAACTAGTCGCGAAATGTTGTACGTTGAGTGTTAGTGATCAAACTTGACGTTTTTGAAAACTTTGTAACCATATCTAGATGTCATCTCTTTTAACTTTTGACCATACAGGTCTTGCTCGATGAGAAAATCGACCCTCATTGTTGCTACTTGAAAATATAGTGTTTAACACTTGGTAATTTCTATTATAGCAAAAGCTATCAAAAGTGTATATGTTTCGTCGGATTTCAAACGCTTGTATCTTTTTCGTTATAAGCTTGTTTTCTACGTTCTTTATATCCCCGGAATCGTGGGATGGCATATTAACATATTTTTTATAAGTCGGGACGGCTAGATCAAGTTTTATGTCTCGAAACAGTCCATGAAAACTGTTCAACAGCAAACTATTTTCTGAAAAATATAGTTTTCGTCATTAAACTTTGAAAAATCATATCTCCTTCGTTATTAAGAGAAAACTTTGAAAAATCAGTCACATGAGGTGCACGTGATCGTACTCCGCAACTTATATTCTTGATATTGTATGTACCCCAAATTCCTTGAAATGGACCGAATTTCTATTGCAGTGGTTCTTAAGAGAAAATGTATAACTATTTATCGTTTTAACTTAGGTGTCACTATCGGACTAAAAATTATTGAAACGAGAAAATATGAAGCGATTCATTTCTCAACAAAAATAAAATAATGAGATACAAAAACTTAGGACATGGGAGTAATGAGTATCCACGAGTAACTTTTATGAGTAGTGTTAGCATTAAATTTGTAGATAAGCTGTGATCTCGTTTTTACGCTTAGTTTGGGAGCCCGTGAAAAATCAAGGATGACGATTTTTATCCGAATGGTCACTTCTTAAATAGAAGTGTTTCTACTCGTCGACCCTAATAATTATTGCAAAAATAATGAAAGTTCAACAAACCGTCACAAGTATGAAGTATGAAAAGTCCAAAAATAGAATAAAGTAGAATATAGAAATTAAATTTTGGAAAACGGAGCGTTTACGGGATTAAATGATTTTGTAATCTCTTTTGAACCTCTTTGCTACTTTACAAAGTTAGTAGAAAGAGTTATGAAATTATTTATCTCGTGAGCGTGAATTGATCACATTGCGTGAGGACACAGCAATACTTTAGTCCGGGGGATTTTGGTGAGTGCTTATTCACTCACCTTTTCTTAGCCTAAATTGGACCAAATAAACCAAAAACTAACCAATAATGCCAAAGAATGTGTGTTTTTGTGTTTGTGAATGTGCAGGAACGGATATTTAAGAAAAGACGAAAAATCACGAGAAAATGACAAAACGGGCACGAGATTCGGAAAATTGAATAAAGCCGGAGCCGGGGAAGCTTAGTGGTCAAAGTCAAGGCTCACATTGTCATAAGAATCCTCAAAGTCTTAGTAATTGCATAAGTGACCCGGGAATAAAGTTTGAAGAAAGTTCACATTTGGTCCCTCAACTTTCAAAGTTGACAACTTTGGTCCTTATGAAGATATTTGGAAGATTGACAACTCAGGCCCTTCAACATTCAAGAAATTCACAAATAACCCTTGGAATAAAATTTATGAAGAATGGCATTTTGGGTCCTCACATTTTCAGGATTTACACTTTTGGTCCCTTGGTTTATTACCACAAATACATCCGGATCCTAATCCAAAAATTAAACATAATACAACACAAGCCCAACTACCAAACACAAGCTCACCACCACTGGCCCAGTTACACACTCAGCCCATCACCACTCCAATCCAATCACCAAACCCGACCCAACCTTTTAATATTACCCGGAAGTCAAACAACCCACCCCTCAGTCAAATAAACAATAAAAAACCCAAACGCGCCTTTTTACTGTGGATCTTCTCCCCCACAGAATTACCCACCCTTTTTTACCTCGTACCTATCCTAAATCGAGTAACCTCGTACTAGAATCTTTCTAGAAGACTGACAACGTGTCAGATGTTGTCATAATTCCTCCCACATGGCATTTTGAGCCCCCCTGATTGGTCTGTGATGTGTGGAAATGAGGATAAGGATCTATGAACGGCTAAATGATGGTGGGATGTCGACATATGAATTTGAATTGAAGACATGTGGCCTCAATTGGAGCTTCTAGCATCTTCTGAAACCCTAGCACCTCACCTCCCCTGCTCTGCTATAAATACCCCCCTGTATACGTTTAGTGTGTGTAGTTTTCATTTAATGAAATGCTGCCATTTTTATTTCTCAGAATGTAATGCAAGTTTTTATTAATAAAAGTTATTAGTTTCATGTTTTAATTTTCTGTCTTAGTACAATAATTTAAATTCAGTATTAGTTTAAAAGTTTCTTATCCAAGCTTATTACTTTATTTTATTTTTCTTTAAGAATCTCTTTTACTCAATTTCATAGTTTTTACAAGTTTAGTCTCTTTGGCTCTTGTTAAATCTTCATAAAAACACAAAAAATAAGAAAATCTCTAAAAAAAATCCAAAAAGATGTCGACTTTTTCTTAAATACAGCTTACATATAAGTTTCTTTTTAGTAGATAACTGCTTATATTAGCTTCTATAGCTATTGTAAGTGGAGTTGTAGCATCAAACAATTAAAAGTTTAAAAAGTTCACATTGGTCAACAAAAGTCAACTAGCTCAGCTTATCACAATAAGCTGAGCTTATTGGGGTTTAAAGGCAGCCACAAGGTGTCCATTTGGCCTGTCATAAAGACAGGCAAGCTTAGTGAACCCCCTCTGTTTGAGCTGAGGGGGATTTGATTTGTAAGTTTTCATCTTATTTATGGTCCTTTTAGTGCATTTTTAGATATAGAGTAGTGTATAATCTGTTAATTTAGTATTTGATTGTTGCTATTTGTGTGATTTTGGTAGATCCTAGCTTTATATGTATTCATGTTATGCTTTTACATGGTCTAACCTTTGCTTAGTATGCTCACTGCCTAGTTTTAGCTCATACTGCTTCTAGTTGTTCTTGTTGATGTTTGCTAAGTTTTATAGTTCCAATAGCTTCACTTGCATGTGTTTAATCTGTTTCAACTTTAAAATCAGTAGCTGTAGTTCATAAATCATAGTTGAAGAGTTATTGTAGGTTTAAAGGGGTGTTTGGTTTAACTGTTGCCTGCTAGTTCTGTTGGTTAACTTTCTTATTTTTCTGAACCATTAGTCTCCTTAGGTAATATTAGAACTAGAGAAACCATTAGACTTGCATCTTATTAACAAAAAGTAAAATTTCACTTTAAATTTCATTATTGCCTGCTACTTTTGTTATCTGTCATTGAGATCTTGTGCATTTGAGGTAATCTGTGTTAGTAATTGTGTTTTTAGTGCTTAAGCATGCTTAGTATACATCAGGTAGTAGTAGTGATCCATCAAATTTGAACTTAGTCAAATCTAGGTTGCATAAAAAAAAAAGTCAACTGTTGCATTACTTGTTCTTGAACCAGTTTTGGTCATCTGATCTAGGCTTCAATTGGAGTTCAATTGGGGTGTTAAAATTGGGGCTTTTGTGTTTTCTGAGTTCTCTGCTGGGTGGTCTAGAAGTTGCCACCTTAACTTTTCAAAAATCAGCTTATTAGACTGCTTATATCACTGCTTAAAGTAGGGCCTCTCAACTGCTTTTCTGTCCTATATATGCAAACAACAAATGTACTTATTTTCAAGCTTATACTGAGTTTTGTGGTTCATTTGAGATCTATTATACCCAAAGTTTCTATTTTCATTGAGATTTTGCACACTGCTTATCTGCTCAGCTTATTACTCATTTCATATTGTGCTTATTTGAGCTACTTACTTAGCTTACTTGTGATTCTGAGTACCTAATGGCCTGAGTTCTGTTCTTATAAGCTCATTTAAGTCTAAAAATCATTTTGTGAAAGTTTGGTCAACATTTGGTCAACTGTGCTTATTAATAAGCACTTTTCAATAAGCTGTTTGGGTCATTAAGCACTTACAGTGCTTATTTTCAAAATTTTATATTTTTCCTAGCTTTAAGATAATATTTTAGATTTTTCCTAAAATTTTCATAATTTTCTGAGTTTATTTGCTACTTTTCTTAATTAATTTCCATTTTTAATCATTATTTAATACTTTTTAATTATCAGAAAATCCAAAAAAATTAGAAAAACCCCAGAAAAATCCAAAAATATTTTAGAAAATAGTTTTCAGTTATTTTAGAATTTTAGAAATTAAAATTGCATTTTTCTCACTTTATTTACATTTTCTTTTAATTATTAAATAGTTTAATTAGTTTTTAATTCATAAAAAATTATTAAAAACTCTAAAAAATATTTTCCTTTTTCTTAAAATTTTCTTTTATCATTTTTAACTTTTTAAAATTATTTTGAAGTCCGTAGGATTAGTATAGCTTAAAACTCGCGTTTTATTTCGCGCGTTACGTTAATAATCGCGCGTGCATTCCCGTTTTTGCGTTTTAGACTTTGATGCATTACTAGCTTGTACTCTTTGCATGTTTAATAATTGTTAGTTGATAATTGAATTATTTGATCACTATTTGCCTTTTTCACCACTTTTCAAATCACGATTACACGAATCAATATTCTTGATTCCATTCACACCTTCACTTGGAAACGACTCGGGTGATTCGTATTTCTTGCGGATCACTTTGATACTATACTACTAATATTATACAATAATTGAGTTGCATCAGTTATGTTAAATTGATAAATCCAAAACGTCGGGTAAATTAATAATATAACTTTTATATCATTATAATGAGTGTAAAAATGTGTTAGGACCATAGTTGGGATTGTCGGATTAATTATTCAAAGTAATAGCTTATAGGATAACGTTTATTAGGTAGATAACCGTACATATACAGAAATGATGCAACTCACGCATGAATGACAAATTTTCTCCGTGGGTGAATAGTGTTTTATGAATAGTAAAAATTTTGAACGCTTCTCAGAATCACAAACTGACTCCGAAAATGATGAATAGTAAAATGATGAATAGTGTTCTGTGAATAGTAACCGATGAATAGTAAATGTGAAAGTTCGGGAAATGACCAGAATTTACGAGTTGTGACAGTCTCCCATCCTAAAAGGAACTTCATCCCGAAGTTCAGCTCGTTCGTTCCACATATGTGCCTCGTGGTCTGATTCGACAATGCAAACTTTCCCAAACTCGAGCGTAGCCCTCAAAAGACCTTCCTTAGGTTAATCCTTTAGGTAACCGATTTTCACTTAATCCCGCAACTCATCAAACAAGAACTGTCATGAGATTAGGCTAAATCGGTTTGAGTGATGACTTTAACTTTTAGCTTGATTTTCGCAACTCATCAAACAAGAACTATCACTAGAATCAAGCTAAAAATCAAGGTCTGGATTCAACATCCTTGAAAAAGGTCTTTTGAAAGATTGGCTCGACTTTGGAATTGCTTACACAAAATTCAGACAAAATATCATTATAACTATTCTCAGTGTTGCAAAATTCATTTCTGAGTCGGATATAGGTGGTCAGCCTATGTCCTACTATCCCGGGTTGAATATAAATGACCAGTCTATATTCCACCGAGGTTCCATGAATTTTGAGATACTCAGCTCAGTTATACTAATACTATGTCCTTCACAAATACCAAGACGTTCAGAAAGACTAAGGCAGGTGACCAAACTCGAGGTCAAATGATGAAACTATGCAAGGAAAAACATAACGCGGTGACATATATGATACGTGAACATGCTTATATGAAAGACAATTATAGTAATCAACTAGAATAAGTGAATATAATATACCAGATAATGAGATATAAATCTCATCACATATGTCAGCAACAAACCACAAGTGAGGCTTCAGCTTGGCAGGCAGGCACGTGACGGTCATAGGGTTAAGTTTTTCGTAAAAGTAGCTATATTCTAGGTTTTAAAAACACTCAGTTCGCTATAGCCAAAGCTCTGGTACCAATCTGTCACACCCCCAAAATCGGGTCCAGCGGAAGCATACATGTAACTGGGGTGTAACTCAATTGGTATTACAACACAAGTTCAAAAATGGTTTTCACTTGAATCATTTAGAATAAAATAGTTTAATCAAAATGTTGAATTTACATTGTTCAAAGTAGTGCGGAAGTAGGCCCTTAAAATAGTTTAAAATGGTCCCCAAATGAATAATCAGAGTCTTCTATGACCATGCCATGCCCTGCCAAAACCTCCAGTAGCGTGCCATTGCTTAAAACCTGAAAATACATGCTAAAGTGTCAACACGAGGTTGGTGAGTTCATAGAGTCTTGTGAAAAAGAATGTTATGCATATGAATGAAGATTTCCCAGCAAAGGCGTCGTAAATCCACTCAGTTGCAAGTCCCGCCATAAGAGACTTGTAACCTGTGTGTTCACAACCCACTGCTAACATATATAGTATGAGTAAAACATGTATAAGTTCATCACAACAGTTAAGCAATTAGTCGTGAGTCTACACTTCATCTCCGAAGACCTCACGTTTGTATGTATGTCTCAATGGTCATCCAACAACTTAATTTGGAGCCACTGGAAGTTTCACAATCATGTATGTATGATTACTGGGTGCCATTTCCCAAAGTATAAAAGATTTCTGGGTGCCATTTCCCAAAGTATAAAAGTTTAAACGTTTCAAGTATCAAATAAGTATTTGTGCATGTATCAATCATGTATGTATGAAATCAAGTATAATGCAATCAAGTATAAGTGTTATCAAGTATAAATGTAATCAAGTATAAATGTTTTCAGTATCTATACAAGTAAGCAAGTAGTTGAGCATGTATCTCCCCCAAAGAGTTAAAACAAGTATAAAAAGAGTAGGGGCTATGACTCACCTGGTGCAATAGCTATGATGACAAAGGTGGATACACATAAATGAGGCACGATCTCTAACCGCAACCTAATATGAATGATATAGTCTAATGTAAGAAATGAAATGATGCTACACATGCGAATATGTATGTTATCTATACCACTCGTTAGTTTTGAAAATAACGTTTATCGTAAAAAAAAAATATATTTTCGACGTCTCGTTAAGTTAATAAACACTTCCCATGTAAATAGGTTGAAACGGTTCTCCACGATTCTCGTTTGGTGTTCTATCGGCAAATATAAGGTTTTCGACGTAAAATGAAACTTTTTATAACTTATAAATATGACCAAATGGCCTCGCAAAACTAGTCGCGAAATGTTGTACGTTGAGTGTTAGTGATCAAACTTGACGTTTTTGAAAACTTTGTAACCATATCTAGATGTCATCTCCTTTAACTTTTGACCATACGGGTCTTGCTCGATGAGAAAATCGACCCTCATTGTTGCTACTTGAAAATATAGTGTTTAACACTTAGTAATTTCTATTATAGCAAAAGCTGTCAAAAGTGTATATGTTTCGTCGGATTTCAAACGCTTGTATCTTTTTCGTTATAAGCTTGTTTTCTACGTTCTTTATATCCCCGGAATCGTGGGATGGCATATTAACATATTTTTTATAAGTCGGGACGGCTAGATCAAGTTTTATGTCTCGAAACAGTCCATGAAAATTGTTCAACAGCAAACTATTTTCTGAAAAATATAGTTTTCGTCGTTAAACTTTGAAAAATCATATCTCCTTCGTTATTAACTCGTTTTTATCCAAACTTTTGGCCATAGTTTTGTCTCGGAATGTATTTTCTAAATCTTTGGCCAAAAAGTACACCCAACCCCCTGGATTTCCCACGTTTTACAAATAGGGACAATAGGTATTTTTCTTGTTCAATACTTGGTTTCCTAGTTACTAACTTGTATAAAAACCTTCTAAACAACTTCAATACAACCCTTAAACTACCATACACCTTCTTAGAGTGTCATGAGGTCCTAAACTTCATAAAACATGGTAGGATTTCAAGGGATGATCATAGGTTATTAAAAATCTCATAAAACTTAAAATACTTGTAAAAGTGGTATAAATACATAAGTATATGAGCATGTTTACTAATAAATCTTGAAAATACATCATGTTATTAATCAAATGAGAGTATAAAAAGATCAAAAACTTTACTTGCAAGTTACTTGATGTTTGAAGAGGATTAGTGATAGATTACTTAGTTAAACTTCTAGGTTTCATCCTAAACCTTAACTAGATTACTAGATAACCTTGTAAACACTTTGATTCTTGAAAAATATGGATCCCCCATGATGGTTGCTGCTGCCATGAGTTTCTAGGAGAGAAAAGAGATTGATTTTTGTGATAAAAATGAATTATTAGCTAGTTATTTCCTTATATAGTCCAAGGGCATTTTGGTAATTTCAACAAAAGGGTATGATTGTAATTTCAATGTCAAGTATAAGTATCTAGATATTATTTTTAGATTTTTAGGATGAGTAGTTTTTAATTTAGTAGTATCGGGTATATTGTTCATGCATAAAAATCATAATTACGTAAATTGTAGTAGTTATAAGCTTTTAACGTTATGTTAAATTGATAAATCCAAAACGTCAGGTAAATTAATAATATAACTTTTATATCATTATAATGAGTGTAAAAATGTGTTAGGACCATAGTTGGGATTGTCGGATTAATTATTCAAAGTAATAGCTTATAGGATAACGTTTATTAGGTAGATAACCGTACGTATACAGAAATGATGCAACTCACGCATGAATGACAAATTTTCTCCGTGGGTGAATAGTGTTTTATGAATAGTAAAATTTTTGAACGCTTCTCAGAATCACAAACTGACTCCGAAAACGATGAATAGTAAAATGATGAATAGTGTTATGTGAATAGTAATCGATGAATAGTAAATGTGAAAGTTAGGGAAATGACCAGAATTTACGAGTTGTGATAGTGTACATCAAGGGGGAGCTCCACTAAAATCGGGATAACCTTTTTGATGCTAACAAAAAGGGGGAGAATTAATATAAACTCACAATAATACTTGTATATATACTAATTTTCGCTTAATGAGTTTAAATTTTGTAATCATCAAAAAGGGGGAGATTGTTGACATAAATAATGCATAAAAACGTTATTTATATTTTTCGATATCTCTATGTTTTGACGATCACAAAATATAAAATCATCAAACGTAAGATTACTACGTAAACAAGTATTAAGCTAGTTTATATCATTATATCCAACTTAATCACTTAAGGTATGGATAAACAAGTGCTTAATACATCTCATGATCAAAGGGGTATTTAATTAATTAATACAAAGTTTATTTAATTATATAAACATATTATATATTTTTTGGAAAAACACTTTTGGTAATAAAGAAAAATATTTTAATCATACTATATATATGAATTCAAAATTTTAACCAAAATCAGTTAGTTTTTCACCAAATAAACTTTTCCCACTAAATGACAAGTTTTCTGGCCGTTACAGCTGGGCGGCCCCCTTAATTATAAGGGGCGGTCCCCTTAAAAGTAAGGGGACCGGCCATGATTTAAGGGGACCGACCAGGCTCCGGTGTCAGAAACTGTGAGAATTTTTTCCTATAAATACCACCTTAAATCTGGAATTTTTCCCAACCTTTTGCATAAAAATTTCAGATCCAAAGCTCTCCAAACATCTTCCAAAACCCTTTGATCATTAGAATACTTATCCTTGTTTCAAGTGATTTAATCCCTTCTCATCCATCCTCATCCAAAGTGCAAAAGAAGAACACTCCTTCTACAACTAAGTTCAAGAAGCATTGAAGAGTAGTTGTGTATATTGTGTATATTATTTGTAAAGTTGTGTTGTGCTTGTAATTAGTAGTTTAGAAGAAATAGAAGTTGTGTAAGGAGAAGAAGTTGTTTAGTATTAAAGTAGTGTAGTTGCGAAAAAGATAGGTGTGAAGTAGATTGATGTGAAGAAGATTGGTGTGAAGAAGAAAGGTGTGAAGAAGATAGGTGTGAAGTAGATTGGTGTGAAGAAGTTGTGTAGAAACCTCCAGATATTTAGAATCCTTCTAATGATGTTCTCTTTCTTAAAACAAAGATTGCTTTATCTCTTTCTTAAAACAAAGAACAAATACCTTTTCTGCTGGAGGGATGTAATAAGAAACCTCCAGATATTTAGAATCCTTCTAATGATGTTCTGGAAGGGGCTCGGCTAACACTTTGTAATACAAAATATTAGAAACCTATTGCCATGTAGAAAAGAAATTAAAAAAGAAAAGAAAAAAGAGACAGTGAGCATGTTAGAAGAATGGTTATTCATTCATGTCCTTTATACCAAAGTATACAAAACACTACAACATATACAAAACACCAAGTAAAAGTATAACAATAATGAAATCTTGGCTTACCTCTCCATGAATTGGGAATGAATTCATTGCTAGAAAAAAAATCTCATTATATGATTGGTTCAACTGATATAGGATAACCCGTCTTTGTTTGATGATGTACGTTGTGTTTTCTTGTTATTTATATGATCACAGTAATTAAAAAAAAAATAAAAAAAAACCACATGAGCAAACTCACCATGGTACTTCCAAAGAACACCTGGTTTTCTCAATCCTGCACACACAAAAAGAAGATCGTGAGAGAGTTGAGGGGAAAAAAGGCTGAGGAACAAATAAAATAAAATTAGGGTTTGGAAAACATAATCGGTTTTGTAAGTTTATAATTAAGGAATGGATATGTGCTATAATAATCCGTTTTGTAAGTTTATAGATTTGTTTTTGCAAAAGAAAATCCAAAAAATGTGTTGGTCTAGTGGTAATCATGTTTCTTTGTGGACTAACAGACCCAGTTTCGAATCCAGCTTCGAGCATGATATTTTTTAAAATAAAAAATAAATTTTAATATAAATATAAAAAAATCCGAAATAAATTTTAATATAAATATAAAAAAAAATCCAAAATTATTATGTTAAAAAAATAATTTACATGTGATGACATGGCAAATGACATGGCTGAAATTGAATTACTGGGCATTGACTGGGCAATGACGTGGCATTTCCTTCAAATGCCTCCTGTTATATATAATGTAGATATATATATATATATATATATATATACTAGACTTCAAAGCCCGCCCGATGGGCGGGCATGACTTATAAGCCCTCCTGGGCATATAAGCCCGCCCGTTGGGCGGGCATGACTTATAATTATCGTTGACATATTTTACTATAGTGAAAGAAGAGTGGTAAAAAGTGATTGAAAACTGTACATGTTGAATGAAAAGGTTTTACCCATATTGCTATCATCCTCATCACTATATAACTATGATC
Source organism: Artemisia argyi (assembly GCA_030686995.1). NCBI lineage: Eukaryota > Viridiplantae > Streptophyta > Magnoliopsida > Asterales > Asteraceae > Artemisia > Artemisia argyi. The sequence continues at coordinate 23,014 of JARVZY010002762.1, forward strand.
CAACTGAGGCCACTCTAACTCCTGAAAAAGCAAATGGGAAATTATTTTTAAAGATTCGAAGCCCGCACGATAGGCGGTCATGACTTATAATTATTCTTTGGATAGTATTAGTTAACGCAAAATTATAATAACATATAAACGTTTGAGGTTGTGTTGATATTTCTTTAACTTAATCAAACAACGCAAATGGCATGGAATTACCTGCAACCTGCAATTTTTAATACATACGAATCATTAACTAACTTTCGTTTCACACTTCGATTTCTCACATTTATACTTGTACTTATGTTTCATAATATTACTTGAAGAATTTAATTGGACGTAAATAAATAGTGATGAACGGCAAATATCTTATTAATATAAAATAATATAGTGATAAAATTAAAAAAAAAAATCAAGATAAATGATGAAATAGAGAGGAACTATGTACAATGATATCTCATTAATATACAACCAACGAAAATAAGAGTCGCCAGCCATGCCTCCAAACCGCTATCATAATCCTTTCTACACTGATCAAGACGACCAAGACTTAAAAGTGCATGATCGATGATTTCAGGCACTTTAGTAGCACCAGTGAGGGCATAACTTGTAATTATTGTTGGAATATATTATAAGAGAGAGTATCAAGGAATAGCCAGTCCGACGGGTGATCGACGGGTGATTATAATACGTATATAGTCATGATATATACAATAATTTAAGAAATTGATATAATAAAAAAAGAGTGATAGAACTTTTTTCGATATGCATTACATATATGCGTTTGTGTCTAATAATTTATATACTCAAGTTAACTAAAACGATTTTCTCCAAAAGATGAATTGTATGAATCTAATTAAATAGTTACAGAACATAGCAAACTCAAAATACATGTCTTAGGAAAAAAACATAAAGTACATATGATTCTTTTCCGGTTTACATGTAGAAATCCTATACTATATAGAACTAAATAAGTGCTATCAATAAACCTTTGGCGTACATTCATTGATCTTCATACAAACTTCTTGTCATGATTTCTTTTGAGCACTACATGGAGTGTTATATCTACATCATTTGAGACTTTTATGCTCACTTTAACCCGTTTATGATAAAATATAACCTAAATCAATTCCTTCATCTGAAAGTGAACACAATTTGTCAACACAACTTCAACACAAATCCATAGAGAAAAATAAAGAATGCCACATTAAAAAAGATTTGAGAATAGATAAATAAGCATACCAACGAATGGTATTACATGTTGTTTGAACTGTGATCTTAAGGTTCTTGTTGACTTGCATATATATAAGGATTAAACAAACATGTGTCTTCCATGAGTTCCATTAAAGAAGTGTCATTAGTGAACATTGCCACAAACTGTCCAGTGCATACTGTTACATTACAAATAAATTAGCATGATAGTTGTCTATGATAATAAAAAATAAATTTAGACATATATTGAATGAGTAATGAAAATAAAGATACCATAGAAGATTCTGGAAATGTCTTTCATAACATGACATAAAGGCTACATAATGATGTCTCCCATGCCAATTGATGTTTTGCTCAAGAATCAACCCAAGCCTGTATTTGCGCACTGCCCGACCTGACTAAAAGTAAGTCAATAGAAAGTGTAAAGGGGAGGGGAGTACCCCATTTATAAGACAACTGGAGGGATCTATACCACCTGGTCACAACATATTTGGTCATGAAATCCATCTCAGTTGCTGTTCTTGCAAGCCCAAAGTCACATATCTTTAGGTAACCATTTGCATTTAGAAACCGAAGCCAGCTACCTTGTGATGTACAAAATATTGGTCACACACGAATTCTTCGCTTTGAAGCCAGCTACATGTGGATGTTTTTTACTTGGGAAGGCTGGGTGCTGGCAAGGCAGCTGCCATAGGCTGTCCAATAGATTCACCTAATTTAAGAATAAATAAAGCATTTTCATATGAAGAAAATATCTTTTGTATCAAGAAATCTATTGTTTCGGGTGAATTCATATTAAACCTTAGCTCTTTATGCATTCGTATCCCTTGAGTTAGTTCATCAATGACTGTATTCTGTTCATTAACGCAAGCACTCTCCATATCTTTTTAGTAAAAATCAATATGCAAAAGCCAAAAGGTACAGGCTATATTAGATTAAAACAAAAGAATTACCATATTTGTTAATGTTTTTGCTACAAATAGATATAGACATCTTCTTTACTCTTTAGCATCGATCACTAGTCCAGTCCTGATGCATCCGACTCATAGCTCTTCTTTTAGATTTTTGCTCATGTTAATGTTCATTATTTGCTTCTTTACCATCATCTGCTTCTTGATGGTTATAAATTTTACTTTGGTCTTGTTCCGTAGGCTCTGCAGGAGATATTTTATCACTTCGTAAAGGACCTGAAAAGCAAATGTGATTTGGTGCACCAGAATTTAATTCAATAGAGTTCACAGGGATGGATATCGAAACACTTCTGTTCTTGGTTTTGAATATTCTGTAAGTTGATTCAGATCGAAGTGCCTTGCACATTTACACCTACACAGTTAAAACAAAGCCATATTAGTGTAAAAGACTGCGCTTAGTTTAGTTTCCAAGCGTATAGGCTTATTTGAGCTTGAAAAACCTGATAAGTCCACGTTTGTGGATTATCGGCTAATAGAATTGCAAGATGTGCGTAGACATGACATTTTAAGATTGAAAACGTACTTCAATTCCTTCGCACATTCTGTAAAACACGTACTTCAATTTCTCCTTTCATGCCTTGCCACCTGCAACCGCAGCAGTCGTCCTATCAGTATCGAAAAATTACTATACATGTTTATTTTTCTCTGCTTGAAAACATGGTGCCTTGGATCTCAGTTTCTCTGCTTGATCATACAAATTGTAATGGAGGTAATTTTGAAGTAGCAGGTTAAGAAGTGTTTCCTGCATATCACACCAACCACATTTAATAAACACATGTAGCAACTCGCTTGAGGTACAAATTCAACTCATACACTTGTGAACGGGTCAAATTCTGTGTTCTGTAAAATAACCAAATTACACAATATACGGGCTTGATTGAGTAAGATAGCATTCTCATTGTTAATTCCCCCCAAAAAAACCAAAGTAAGGTCTATATAACTATTTTGTTACCATCATGCGTGCTTCACCAAATAGTGGTAATAGAATGAACATATGTCAACTTGAGTAGCAGCATACAAACTACCATTTTCTGATACGTAAACACATTCTTAATAAAGATTAACAGAATCCAAATAATTATAAAGAAGTTAATAGCTGGTATAAAATGAAAAACAAAACGTTAGGGATAGTTGAGTTACCTTCAAAGATAGAATCGATGAACCAAGAAGCTTATGAGTGTTTAAACCAGTTTACTTCTTGAATGTGTCTTGATCTCAGAATAACTTAGCTGTTCCGAAGCACATAACGCTTTACCAAGAGTCTCAATAGGAGTTTCAGTGAATATCATTGAATGCTGATATAGTGACGAGTGACATCGATGAACACTATAATCTTTTTCGCTTATGATCAAGACCCTAGGTAAAGGAAATGATACCCATTTGCTAAATCGCAGATGGCTTCTCAGAACCTGTTATCACAAGAGAAGTGTCATATACACGCAATTTAATCACATAAATAACTGAAACATAAGACCAATATATATGAAACTCGCCATAAGAATGGTTGCCTCTCAAAAGTTTTTCTTGTAGACCCATAGCATCAAAAACTATCATAAAGCTCATCACAAGATGTAAAGAAGTCCTGCCCGTCGGTTGAGAACCTGCAGCAGAACAAATGCATTGCTTTTTAAGTAAACAGATAAAAATATCGTAAGGTAGCCATTACGTGGTATATAATAACACTTATGTAATTAAGTAATAACAAACAGCTTGAGTACTACATGGTTTGTAAATCACACTTACAGCTCATTTATTTTGGAGTCAAACTGACGAGTATCAAACTGAGAACTTTCTGGTGCGGTCGCCATGACTGAAAAAAACAATAGTAACAATTAATTCCAACATCTATAAGACACAATGAAAACCAAAGTATAGCGTGTGCAGACTCGAACAGTTAATTACTAACTTGTAAAGCTAATCATTTTACAAAGAAATAATGACCAAAAAAATATAACTTCAAATTACATATATCTTATAATAATTACGTTATTATATCACTTTTCAGCATAAAAAGCTCCAAAGGTCACACGCCTAAAGCTGGTCTACTGGAGTATAAAAAACATGAACCAACAACAACATCCACATCCCAAGCAATATGAACTAAGATTGTGAGCTCAGATACACACTTTGGTCTAAACATGTTTATTGGTACAGGTTCCACAAGAAGTTCATTCAATGAATCTAGAGATCCCTGTTAAAAAATACATATATAAAAATTTAAAGATTAGATTTAGTCAAATTTATAAGTGAATAAACTTATAAACTAACCTTGGACACTAAAAGGAACGGATATCCATCAGAAAACATAACTTTGTGGCCAGGTGCATAATCATGGTCCAAGGTCTAATTTCTGCATGAACATAAAACATAATTCATTTAGTACTTAGACATACAGGTTGTAAAATACGCTAGTCAAACTGTCAAAACATATTGCTCTCATCTAGCATAATTTGTGGTTAAAGTCAAATTTGATACATGATTCAAAACTGTATTTATATATCAGAAAGATACTAAGTGATGTAAAAACCAAACAATACATACAAAATCAATAATCACATACATGCATATACACACATCATTGGAAATCATTAATTAAAGCATACAAACCTCATTGAAAATAAAAATAATAATCATGTAATGTAAGTATACGTACAAAAGAAAGATATAGATACATCATTAGGGTTTTGAGGGAAAAGAGGTAGTATTTTTAATCTATACGTGACTAATGGGGTATAAATTTTGGAACTAAATATAACAAAAAGATATGTATGATAAGTTCTATATTTAAATTGATAAAATTTTAAAAATACTGTATAGATTATTCTTGAACATTATAGTTTTGGACTTGCAAGATATATTCCAAAAAATGAGTTGGTCTAGTGGTTATCATGTATGTTTGTGGACTAACAGACCCAAGTTCGAACCATGCTTGCATAATTTTTAAAATTGAATTTTGAAATTTTTATACTATTAAATTTAATCTGAATTTAAAAATATTATTCAACCAAATTTAAATAAAAAAATAATAATAATAACGTGGACAAAATTAGATGAGAATAAAAACCCAAAAAAAATACAAAATAAATAAATTTAAAAAATAGCTTACATGGACACAATGTAATTTAAAAAGGTAAATAATTGGTTGCATAGGTTTATAGATTTTGACTTGCAAGATATAATCCAAAACATGTGTTGGCCTAGTGGTTATCATGCTTGTTAATGTTACCAACACCCTGAGTTCGATCCTTGTCAGAGGCAAAATTAATTTTTAAAAAATTTCCGAATTTATTGATTCAAAATTAAATCCGAAATTTAACAAACGAAATTAATTAGAAAAATACAAAAAAAAAATACAATGTGATGACATGGCTGATAATGGTAACAATGTGATGACATGGCGAAATATGAATTACTGGACAATGACTGGGCATTGACTGGACAATGACTGGACATATCCTTCAAATGCCTCCTGTTATATATAATGTAGAGATATATACATAAGCTAAGCATGCAAGCAAATATATAGATTAAGAGATAGAACATGCAATCATAAGCATATATTAAACATAATCAAGCAAGTCATCAACCTAGTCAAGTATCCAAACAATCATCTAAGAGAAATACAAGTACTTCTGAATATAATTCGGACAAATAGCACATAAAAATCCATGATCAAGAGATATAAAAATAAACATTGTTCAACAAACATAAGCTAAACATATCATCTCCTTTTCTTCTCGAAGATACCCTTAAACGTCTTCCCGATGGATTTGAAGCCACCTCTAACTTCTTTATGAAAACTCTTTTGTCGTCTAAGCACCTCGGTTGTTCGCTCATAAAGTACTTCGTCGGTTTGATTGTTAGGAGATGGGGTTGAATACTCGGGATAGTCGAGATCCTCTAGATTATCAACGAACTCGGAAAACGAAGGGGTACTAGCATCATGGGTGTTTTCTTCCTCATCGTCATCGTCTTGTCAAGAAGATGAACCGTGAAAGCTATGACGACGAGATTTTCCCTTGTCACTTCGAGTCCGTCGAGCTTGTTTTAGAGCGAGAGGACGTAAGGTGGGATAGATGGACTCATAGATGCTATTGTCAAGATCGGGGTAGTACTCGATAACATGACGATCGAGACGAGTAAGAAACATTCCATATGGAAGATTGGCTTTGGGAGTTTTTCTAGTACACTCAATCCGTTTGATAAAGAAGTAGGCCAAATTGTATGGCTTTTCGATAGTGATACAATACAACATGTGAGCAAGGCACGCCGGGAGATGGTCCCGGTGACCTCCAGTACTGAACGCATTCTCACGAATGAGTTCTTCCCAACGTTTCATATGGGGGCCTAATTTTTTGAGGAGAACTTGGTATGAAGAGATTTGGACGTTTTTGGATTTTATTTTTCGGGTTGTAGTGGCACGCTCCACACCAAGGACTTGACGAATTTCATCGGGACGAGGGATGTCGGATAGATATGGACCAAAGGTTGGTCGACAACGATGTAGTGATTCGAGGTCCCACTCGTTTATGAAAACGGCTTGACCTCTAAAAGGAATTTGAAGGATTTGACCGAATTACTCGAGAGTTAAGGTGATAAATTCATTTTGGATCATGAAGGAGATGGTGATGGCACCAAGATCATTGGTTTGAACCGTGACTTGGCTATAGAAATCAACTATGAAATGAGGAACGATTGGTTCATTGATTTCAAAGAGGTAATTGAGGTTGATGCTTGTAAACAAGCAATTAATATAGTCGGATTGAGCAAAAGCTAGATCTACTGCACGTCCCTCATGAACGTTTCTATCTTCAATTTGATGATATATACGTCCAATGGAAGGAGATGTAGTAGGGAGTTGGGAAACTTTAGGAATGTAGTTTTTAATGTGGGAAAGATCTTCGGTAGTCACTTTTGGCATTTTCACCTAAACACAACAACAATACAAAAGACCAAAATAAATATATAGAAGAATAAAAATGTGTATATTTTTAAGACTTATGTTGGAACGTAAACATACTTCGACTCTAAGACGATAATCCTAAGAAGTAGTTTACCATGTTCCTTAATATTATTTTTAACTCGTTTTAGATATGTTTTACGATGTTTAGTAAGTAGTTATGGACAAATCCAAACGCCCTTTTAAACATCTTAATATATCATGAAATTTACTAGAGTTACATTAGGTTGTAAAACTAGCCATTTCTTACGAGTTTCTTATGCATGTGATTAGTTTTCGAAAAAGATGGTTTATATTTTGACTCAAAAATGTCATTTTTCGTACTAAACCAAACGCTTCCTTAACTAGACACTTACACTACAAGTATGTCAATATATATATGAATTATATATCTTGACAAGTCCGAATTACAAGTTTTAGGTTTATAATCTTGACAACATTTTATAAAAATTATAACGACTTAATTTTGGCATTATTTGGATATAATCCAAACACCCTCTTATTGTGTATAAAAATATTTTTACTTAGTCGAGAAATATAGTTTCATGTTTTACAAGTTATAAAAATATAATTTGATTAGTTTTAACAAGTTTTTATAGCATTATTCAACAATGTGTTTACCAAAAAATTTGAAAAGGAGTGTATGAAATTTTTCAAAATTTTTCGACAAGAGGGTTTATAATTACTAGTTTCTAGTGTTAATTGAGCATCCTAATCCTAAGGGAAGAAATTAGTTATGGAAATGTTAGACCCAATTCGAACGAAATTATGAATTTGAGAAAATTATTAAAACATGCATAATCTTGAGTTTGACCAAATTAGATGGAATTAGATGAAATGTGTTATGAAAAACTTACAATATGTAATGGTGATCGTGTTAGATGAATTTGCCCTTTGCGAAATAACCCGAATTATATGATTTGGAAGTGGTTTTAGGTGTTTTGGGGTTTGGTTTTTTGTTACAGCAGTAGCAGAAGGAAGGGGTGTTGAAAAAGTGGAGTGTTTGGCAAAAGAAACAAGAGGAAAATCGTATTGGAACAATCAGATGGCCGGCCGCCTTAAACATTATGGGGACCGCCCTTCATTTGGGTGCCGGTCCCTTTAAAAATTAAGGGGGCCGCCCTCCAAAATTTGATTTTTCGTGATTTTGGTTTCTGAAAAGAACAAGAAAATATTTATGTATATATTAGATTTATATTTAATCAAAAATACGTTGGAGAGTATTCGCACGAAAGGGATTACTTGACACTTTTACTTGACATTTCGTCAATTAAAATTTCTTGATCATTTCTGATGAAATTTATCAAGTTGTCAAGTGGATGAAAGAGTTGTAGAAGGTATATATATATATATATATATATATATATATATATATATATATATATATATATATATATATATATATATATATATATATATATATATATATATATATATATATATATATATATAGTATGGGCTTTTAAGACGAGAATATAGGAGGGAGACGTATGCAACGGAAGACGGGAGTTTGTTTCATCCATAGATTTTTCGACTCATCTCTCTACATCAGCATGAGTGTCGTTGAACATTAAAGTATACATATATATTTAGATATATCTATACATACATATGTTGCTTGTCCACTAAATATTTTTTGCAAGAATTCCATATCTCGACTCCTTTATGGCCTCAAAATGAGGGGGAGTGTACATCAAGGGGGAGCTCCACTAAAATCGGGATAACCTTTTTGATGCTAACAAATTGGGTAGAATTAATATAAACTCACAATAATACTTGTATATATACTAATTTTCGCTTAATGAGTTTAAATTTTGTAATCATCAAAAAGAGGGAGATTGTTGACATAAATAATGCATAAAAACGTTATTTATATTTTTCGATATCTCTATGTTTTGACGATAACAAAATATAAAATCATCAAACATAAGATTACTACGTAAACAAGTATTAAGCTAGTTTATATCATTATATCCAACTTAATCACTTAAGGTATGGATAAACAAGTGCTTAATACATCTCATGATCAAAGGGGTATTTAATTAATTGATACAAAGTTTATTTAATTATATAAACATATTATATATTTTTTTGAAAAACACTTTTGGTAATAAAGAAAAATGTTTTAATCATACTAAATATATGAATTCAAATTTTTAACCAAAATCAGTTAGTTTTTCACCAAATAAACTTTCCCCACTAAATGACAAGTTTTCTGGCCGTTACAGCTGGGCGGCCCCCTTAATTATAAGGGGTGGTCCCCTTAAAATTAAGGGGACCGACCATGATTTAAGCGGACCGGCCAGGCTCCTGTGTCAGAATTTTTCTCCTATAAATACCACCATAAATCTCGAATTTTTCCCAACCTTTTGCACAAAAATTTCAGATCCAAATCTCTCCAAACATCTTCCAAAACCCTTTGATCATTAGAATACTTATCCTTGTTTCAAGTGATTTAATCCCTTCTCATCCATCCTCATCCAAAGTGCAAAAGAAGAACACTCCTACAAGTAAGTTCAAGAAGCATTGAAGAGTAGTTGTGTATATTGTGTATATTATTTGTGAAGTTGTGTTGTGCTTGTAATTAGTAGTTTAGAAGAAATAGAAGTTGTGTAAGGGGAATAAGTTGTTTAGTAGTAAAGTAGTGTAGTTGTGAAGAAGATAGGTGTGAAGTAGATTGATGTGAAGAAGATTGGTGTGAAGAAGAAAGGTGTGAAGAAGATAGGTGTGAAGTAGATTGGTGTGAAGAAGTTGTGGTGTGTAAATTGGTGTGTAAGGTTTTCTCCGCCATAAGGGAGTTTGTTGACATAGTGAAGAAAACTCTCGAGTAGGTGACTCGGGGAGTGGAGTAGGAACAAAGAAGGTGACCTTGTAGCCGAACCACTATAAATCCTTGTGTTGTGATTTGATCTCTCCAACTCTTTTCATTACTTACTTATTTACCTATACTATATTAGCTTAGTTAGTTAGTTACTATATAATTGTTCATATAGTGCAAGTATTGAGATCACATAAACTAGAATCGAAGTTCTTAAAACAAACTTGTTTTTATAAATTTTAAAAGGACGTAAAACTATTCAACCCCCCTTCTAGTTTTCCACAATCTCTAATAAAATGATGTCTGGTCTCTATGTGCTTTGTTTGTGAATGAAAAACAAGATTTTTAGTTATGCAAATAGTACTGTTATTGTCAATAAAGATCTTCGTATGCATAAAATTGTACCCATAATCAAGTAGTTGATTCTGAATCCAAAGCACTTGTCCATAACATCTTGAAGCAGCCAAATATTCATCTTCTGTTGTGGAATTTGCAAACACTGTCTGTTTCTTGCATTGCCATGATATCAATCTACATCCAAGGAATTGACAACCTCCTATTGTAGACTTCCTATCCAAGCTTGCTCCATTATAATCACTATCAGTGTATGCTACCAAATAAAAAGGAGAATCTTTTGTGTTGATATAAATAATGCCTAAAAACGTTATTAATATTTTTCGATATCTGTATATTTTGATAAGCACAAAATGTAAAGTCTTTAAACATAAAGATTAGTACGTAAACAAGTATTTAGTTGTAAATATTTATTTCAACAAATTAATCACTTAAGGTATGAATAAACAAAATGTTTAATGCATTTTATGATCAAAGGAACATTTTCTTAAACACTAGATTTTTTATAAAATGTTACAAACATTCTATATCTTTTACAAAATCATTTTTGGTAAATAAATAAATATATTTAATCTATAATAAATATATGAATTCAAATTTTCAACCAAAAATGGCAAAAATATTCCAGAAAAACCTTCCCCACAAAAAGACAAAGCTGAGCAACGTTTACATTGGGCGGCCCCCTTAATTTACTAGGCGGCCCCCCTTAATAATTAAGGGGACCAGCCACGCTCCTCAGATGCTCAGCTCTGCCTATAAATACTGGACTACTCTTCGACTTTTTCCTCACCTTTTACACTAAAACTTTCTGTCCAAATCTCTCTAAATCATTCTACTTAATTCTGTGATCAGATAATCATAAGCTTTTGTTTATAAGTGATCCAAGCTTCAACAATTCAAGTGCAAAGAGAAGAATACTCCTATTCATCAAGACTAGAAGTATTGAAACTTAGTATCATCTTGCTACCTAAGTTGTTTGTGTATTATACTTTGCAAATCACTCATTCTTTTGTGTAAAGGTGTGTATGTTAGTTAGATAGGTTTAAACATAAGTAGTTAGATTAGCTTGGTGTGATAGAAGAGTAGTGAAGGTGTTAAGAAGAATAGTAGTGAGGAAGCGGAGACGTGAAGGAGAGGCAATAAGAAGTGAAGTAGTTGTGTATAGTAGTGAACTTTTCAATAGTATAAAGTAGTAGTGTTAGTTAGTTGTTGTGGAAAAGAGAAGTAGAGTAGTAAAGTAGTGAAGAAGAAGAAGAAGTGAAGTGTGGTGAAGAAGTAGTGAAGTAGTGAAGAAGAAGAAGTCGTGAAGTAGTGAAAAATTCGTGAAGTTGTGAAAGATTTGTGTTGTGGTTGAAGTCGTGAGATTGGTTTTAGCTATGATTAGAACTCGACATTTAGCTTTGTGTCGTTAACTCGGTGTAAGCGAAAGTGTGTAAGGTTTTCTCCGCCTTAAGGGTGATTGTTGACTTAGTGAAGAAAACTCTTGAGCTCAGTGCTCGGGGAGTGGAGTAGGGCGAAGTGGTGTTTCTTAGCCAAACCACTATAAATTCTCCGTGTCTTGGTTTGATCTTTTCATCTCTCACTCTTTATTTATCATTACGTAGGTATAATAGGTTATAATGTGGTGTTGATTTCACATAAAGATCAAACATAATTTCATTCATAAAACTAAGCTTTTATAACTCATCTAAAAGGACAAACATATAACTAATCATTTTGTTCAAGTGTTGATTTTATACAAAACTCTAATTGAAAGATTTTGAAACAAACATTTTATAAAACGAAAAAGAGGGAAAACTATTCAACCCCCCCCCCCCCCTTTAAGTTTTCCACAATTGGTATCAGAGTCACGTCAAACAAGATTTTTAAAATATATTGTATGTTAAAACTTGAATCGATCTATGGAATCGTAAAACTTTTTTAGAAGGGCAATCTATGCAAAAACCACTGCTATTTGAAAATGATAATTTTCTTGAATGGAAAAGTAAATTTGAAAACTATGTGAAATTAATAGATCATGATCTTTGGCATATCATTTCAATTGGTGATCTTCAACCAACAAAAACGGATTTTGAAAATCAGTATAATAATCTTCAAATAAATATTGATAAAAATACTAAAGCTAAATTAATGATTTATAAAACCCTACAAATAGTTGAATACGAAAGAGTATTCTTTTGTAAAATGGCAAATGATATTTGGAAAAGTCTTTTAAACCGTCACCAAGAAAAATGTCAAGCCAAAGATGATCAATTCAACTTTACATATGATGTAGTTCTAACACCCCCAATTCATGGATGCAGCGGAATTCAACTTGGGTGTTACTCGGCGGCACAACAGTCACAATAATAGAAAACGAACTCTAGTTGAGTCGTTTTAAAAGGTTTATCATTCAAATTATATAAATATCATAGATTACAAAATGAGGTCCAGATGGTTCCATGTTTACAAATTACATTAGTTAAGTCTTTAAATGATAATAAAAATTTATAGCCCTCTTGAGTATCCGTGCCCTCCCATGCCATCCTTGACCGTCATGAACCTGAAATACATGCTTAAGAGGTTAACACAAAGGTTGAGTGAAATTCGTAGAGTTTAGTTAAATCGTTTGAACACAATAATCGTAGTGTGAGCTATAGACTCACACTCATAGTTGGAAAACAAAATCGTTATTTATTTCACTAAGCTAATGCAACCAAAACATTAACATCGAACCAAAAATTGGCATTATAGAAGCCCTATCAAGGTACTTTTGCCATTATACCGCTAAATCTCAAATATAGTGCATTTGTGTGAACTCGTAGTTGTTCAACACAAATGGGATTCGTCAATCCCAATAGATCTATTCACAATATTCGCGCTCACTATAGGTAGTGACTAATGGTTCATGATATAGGAACTTCGAACATGGCAATCGTTACTTAGTGACAATAAAACATAGTCGGGTAGCATACAGTAGAAAGCATTGTGTTCGAGTAGAAAAATAATATCATGTATTCCCCCCATGGGTTTGTAAAATAGTTAAACAATAGAAAGTGGGGCTACGAACTCACCTTAAGTTATGTAGTGAGTAGTGAATGTGATGGTCGAATCGCGAAGGTTTCTACGAGCAACCAATAATAGAATGTTGCGACTTAGGATTGAAGTAAAGAATATGAAGATGTGCCTATATATGTATATCTTGCATTTAGTCCATGATGTGGTACGATGTATAGTGTAAGTCTTTGAAAAGAAATGGTTCATGAAACATGTATAGTTTATATATATCGTTTACTACCGTTCGGGCCGACATAATTCAGAAGTCATGTTAGTAAACGTTCGAGGAGCCAGGACACTTTAATTCGTAAATCCACAACTCATCTCGATGGCTTATATAATGAACTCCACACATGAGGCTCCCTACTATTGTAGTAGTTGATAAAGTATATATATATAAGTTTTGATCCGAAAAATTACATGTCCAATATTTGAATAAACTTAGGAAAGTTTATTATTACATGAAGATTGTTATTAGGGTATGTTTCTTACAACTTGTATGACCATTTTTCTTTGTAATATCTCATGGTTCTTTTAGGTGAAGTAGATCCAAATTGCTTGTTCAAGTTATCGTCAATTCCTTGTTTCATGTTTTCGCCTAAGTAAGTTTGTATGGTCATTTAGTCGTGGCCTTGCCATGACCTTTGGTCATTGGTCCATGGTCATGAGACTCAACCTTGGCTCTAGCCATGGTTGTGGTCTTGATTATAGGTCATAAGACCTCTTGTTCCTTTTAAAGTATAACCATAATATAGTGACTTATATATATATGTAAATAGCTGTTAAGAAACTGAGAAATATCTCATTCGTTATTGATTTTCTGGAGACGTGCTCCTGAATTTTTGAAGAAAACGTGATTCCGGACAACTTTCGTGCTTTAACTTTTTCATGAAACGGACCGGAATGGCCTCTTTTTGCGTGTTTTAAGTTTCTGTAACAGAGTGTTTTTGGCAGCTTTGCCGCAAAGTTTTGGTAACTTCAAATGGTCATAACTTTTGACTCGGGTACTCGTTTTGGGTGATTTAAAATGCTATATTTTCCTTGTTAAGTCCTCTTTAACAGTAAGTAAGTGTCAAATATCATAGTTATACTATTTTGGTCGTGGTTCTCCATAAAAGTCACTAGTTTACTTGTTTAAATAACATAAGTTAACAATCATATACAATAACTTGTTTTACTCATTTTTATACATCATGGACATGAATACAAGACATAATATAGCATGAATGATATGTAAATAGCATGAATATGATATTTAACAAGAGGTAAGTTAGGGTTTGATTACAACTTTGGGCTTTCTAAGAAAGGAAGTAACTAGTAAGGATAGGACTTTGATTGATTATCTTCACTCTTTGCAATCTTTGATAAACCAAGGTTATTTGAAGATTATAACGACGCCTTCTTGAAAGTCTGAAGCTATTTGAAGATTATAACTACGTCTTTTTGGAGACTTTAAAGTTATAACAACTTTTCTTAGAAAATTTCCAAGATTGAAGATCAAACACTAGTTTTGTTTCAAAAACTAGTTAACTTTCTTACAAAATATAAGAAAAGTGCCTTAGGGTTTTAGGACTTTGATAGATAAAGAGAGGAGGGTGCAAGGAATTTCATGTGTTTAGCTTGGCATTTATAGGGTAAGAAGAATAGTTAACCATATATTGGGTTAGAATTTAACCATGGTTAGTTAAGACACTTGTAATTATCTAAAGAATCAATGGACAAGATCAAGCCACACCAAGGTGACTCCCCCCCCTATTGGCGGTTCCATAAGGTCTAGGGGGTGAGGTGTGTCTTGCTTGATATTATCCAAGATATTGGATGAGTTTTGACTCCGGGAAATGCCTACCGTAAATGATTAAGCCTCAAAACGTAAAACCGGGTGTCGTAAAAATATGGAACTTGAAAGTATTGATAAACATGTCAATAAGTTCCATAATAAAATATAAAATGAGTGGTAGGTTCCATTTGGGTAGTAAAACCCTGCTAAAACTGGAAACACGGGTCTAAAACGCGTAATACGTAAAACGTACGAATATTGCGTAAAATTGAGAAAAGTAAAATGTTACTTGTCTAATAGGATAAAAATGATTTAAAAAGACTTATAATGTCTAGACTGGGCTCAGTCTAGTGTCGGTTGGTATTAAATGTTTTTTAGATATCAAACCGTAAGCCTAAAAATTAAGGAATGATTTATAAAATCAAGGAATGATTTTTGGTCAAAGGAGGAGGAAAAAATATGTTGACTTTTTCTAATAAGTTGAAAACTCAAATCGTATTAGAAACGCGGTGCAGGTATAGGCTTAGGTTACGGCTGAGTAAAAACGCTTAAAACTGAAAACTCCAGTTTTTCACGGCCGAGGCTTATTTTGGTCATGTTTTTCACAGTCATGATTAATTCTCAAATAAATCATGAGTGTGTCAAACATTTTTCTGATGCGGGGTCACTTAACGCGGTCGAGTTTCGTTGTGTGTAGAATTTTTGAATGACGTTTTACCCTAAAACGTGTAATTCCGTGTAATTCCTTAATAACTTTCACGAAAATGATCTGACGAGTGTCAAACTTTTAATTTGCCATAGAAATGATTTATCACTCGAGGCCAAGAAACAAAAATCAAATTTCGAGAAAATTTTTCGAGAAAAATGAATAGTAAAAGTGAATAGTAAAATTTTCCGGGTATAGTAATTATCCTGAAAAATGCGAATTGTTACAGTCTCTACCCCTTACGGGGAACTTCGTCCCGAAGTTCTATGTGTGTTATACGTTGGAGTGGTGCCGATGAAGAGGTGTGGTTACTTATGAGGATTAGAGTGATGTAGTTTGATTCGTCGTTTCAGTGTATGGCGTAGGACGAGGTTACTTATGAGAAGTTTGTTTCTAAGAAAACATACAGGTGACTGCTCCCAGCATAACATGATCCCTCCTGAATTAGACATAGGTGATCAGGCTATGTATAATTTAGGACCGATAATGTGATGTTCGGTTTAGTTACGTAGTATTGTGTTTCTTAAAAGTTTTAGATGGTATTCAATCTTGTAAAGCTGATGAGGTTGCTTGTGGCGTAACTAAGGATGATTTGAGCTTTAAAAGTGCATCAAGATCGGTTAATGAGCTTGTGGTTGCAACGGTTGTGAAGATAATGATGGTGAAACAATAAAGTGGTAACAAAATAACTTGAAGTAAAATTTGTGGAATGGTTTATAGGACAACTGGGTAAATCTTATAGAATGGTAATAGTCTACTAATTAGTCAAATTGGTTTGGAGATAGAAAGTACAATAGATAAGAATTATCAGATAGAGTCGTTTATTGAACAGTAAATATTCTTAAGTCATAAAACTCCCATTACTAGGGATGACATACACGTAGTACAACATAGTGCATAAATAAACATGACTGCTAATTTCTAAACTTCATTGTTCTGCAGTGTTGTTGAGATTCTGATAAGCTCCTTCTCCTCTTATCATATATGCTCACTCCTGGTTGTCTTAAACTTGTTGACCTTGGTTTTGGGGACATCGGTTCTTGTAATGTCCACTTTCTCCACACCCAAAGCATATAACTATCGGTTGTGTGTTGCTACCGGTAGCTACAGCCTTGACTCTACAATCTCTGGCAAGGTGTCCAGTGTTTTGACAGTTGCGACACTTAGCCGGGCAAGGACCAGAGTGATGAAAGTTACACTTATTGCATAGTGGAGCATTCCCGGTATACCCTGCGCCTCTAGTTGGTGCAGCCACATAAGCCTTTGCAGCCTCTTGTCTTTTGTTTTGCTGGTTATGATGGTTGTTGTTTTGAGTTTGGTTGTTGTTGTTGTTACTCCCATGGTTACCATCCCATGGTCGCTTGTTGTTGTTGTTCCTATTGTTATTGTTGTTACTGTAGTTGTAGTTGTTGGTGTTGTTTTCTCTTCGAATTTCTGTCGTACGCACCACTTGATCCATGAGGCTGCGAGACATCCGCATAGCTTCATCAAGTTCCTTGGGATTTGTTGAAGTTACATTCCCATGTATACTTGGTGGAAGTCCCCAGATATACCGTTCCAACAATTTTTCTTTTGTTGAAACCATTGTTGGACACAGTATCCTCAATTCTTGGAATCGACGGTTGTAAGTTATAATGTCATTTCCCTTAACAGCATGATCCCAGAATTCTACCTCTAACTTCTGTATTTCACTGCGGGGGTAGTACTCTTTGATCATCATCTTCTTCAAGTTATCCCAAGATATCTTATAAGCAT
The DNA here is from genome assembly GCA_030686995.1 of Artemisia argyi. Lineage (NCBI taxonomy): Eukaryota > Viridiplantae > Streptophyta > Magnoliopsida > Asterales > Asteraceae > Artemisia > Artemisia argyi. Next base: position 40,585 of record JARVZY010002762.1, read on the forward strand.
TTTCAATACCTATTGGTTGAGATATTGAATTCCACCATGATAATGCTTCATCTAGCAGTGTACTAGTGGCATATTGAACTTTATCACTCTCGATACATTTGCTGACCAAAAATACCGACTCCGCTTTCTCAAACCAGCGGGTCAAACCTACGGCTCCTTCAGTACCTTTAAACTTTATGGGTTCGCATTTCAAATAGGAAATGAATGAGCAACCCTTAGGTACTGAAACAACATTTGTCACTGGAGGGATAGTTGGGCTTGGTCCTCCAATGTTAAGGCTGGCAATTCGGGCAGCTTCTGCAGCTATAGCAACTTCCGCAGCAGTGGCGGCTTCAGCGGCTGCTGCAGCATCAGCAGCTGTAGCATCTTCAACGGCTGCTGCAGCACCAGCAACTGTGGCGGCTTCGGCAGCTGCTGCAGCTACTGCTGCTCGTTCCGTTGTGAGTGTTGCGTTGACACTGTCTTTAACTAGTTTGCGAATAGCAGCTTGAGTCATTGCTGGTGGTGTCTTCTTCTTTGGCGCCATGATTCTATTGTTCAAAAGATACGTCGTGAGTAGAGAGTTGTGAAATAAGCATGATTTTTGATGGGAAATGATAGAATAATTACGTTGAAGATTTAAAGGCATAACACACGATAGTATAAAACAAGAGTTTTATTCATACAACGTTGGTTGATTTACAAAATCGAAACCTATTACAAGCTTCTTCAAAATTTTCTAACTGATACTTTCAGTTTAGTAATTACAACGTTTTTACTATCGCTAGTTATTACATAGATTTCGTAAAATTTACTAACTGAGTCTAATCAGCTTAGTAGTACAAAAGTTAACTAGTATCATCACACTAGTCTATTGTGGGTTAGAAGGTCCGAGCAGCTCTGATTATTCGGCACTTTCTTGGTTTAGTGTGTCATAGAGGTATGAGTCGATGAAGTTTGAGAAGCTGTAGTTTTCATGTTGACTTTCTTGTTGGATCAATGGTGGTCGAGGTATGATCCATAATGAGTGATCCAAATTATCACATGTAGGGATATCAAAGGGAAGTGATAGTGGTGGTGGTAATGGCTCTAGTACATATTCATACTCATTATCCTCCTCGGAGTCTGCCTCAACCCAATTTTGTTCAAAATAATTAGAAATATTCAACGCAAAATTAGTTGGCATTGGTTCATCCTCTTCTTCGTCGGTTGAATCTTCAAAAGGTTCTTCTTCGTCATCAGAAGCGAAGGCATTTACGAAGTCAAATCCGAACTCGGGTGAGGGTGGTAAGACTTGGAAGTTATTAGGTAGAGTGGGCACATAATCGGGAGAAGTGGGTACGCACATGATTTCTATGAGAAGAATTACAATGTTAAAATAATTCTAACATTTATGGGGAGTGCTCAAAATATGGCAAGCATATATATAGCAATATACTAATATGTTTATGTAGCATAACATGCATAATAAGTCCATAATCGTCTGGAGGATGGAAGGCACGAAGAGTGGAAGGCTATAAAATGTTTTTGCTTGTAATTGTGGTTATAGTTTAGGTCTCAATTAGACCCGTTTCTCTATAACCATGGCTCTGATACTAATCTGTAACACCCCCAATTCATGGATGCAGCGGAATTCAACTTGGGTGTTACTCGACGGCACAACAGTCACAATAATAGAAAACGAACTCTAGTTGAGTCGTTTTAAAAGGTTTATCATTCAAATTATATAAATATTAGAGATTACAAAATGAGGTCCCAGATGGTTCCATGTTTACAAATTACATTAGTTAAGTCTTTGAATGATAATAAAAATTTATAGCCCTCTTGAGTATCCGTGCCCTCCCATGCCATCCTTGATCGTCATGAACCTGAAATACATGCTTAAGAGGTCAACACAAAGGTTGAGTGAAATTCGTAGAGTTTAGTTAAATCGTTTGAACACAATAATCGTAGTGTGAGCTATAGACTCACACTCATAGTTGGAAAACAAAATCGTTATTTATTTCACTAAGCTCATGCAACCAAAACATTAACATCGAACCAAAAATTGGCATTATAGAAGCCCTATCAAGGTACTTTTGCCATTATACCGCTAAATCTCAAATATAGTGCATTTGTGTGAACTCGTAGTTGTTCAACACAAATGGGATTCGTCAATCCCAATAGATCTATTCACAATATTCGCGCTCACTATAAGTAGTGACTAATGGTTCATGATATAGGGACTTCGAACATGGCAATCATTACTTAGTGACAATAAAACATAGTTGGGTAGCATACAGTAGAAAGCATTGTGTTCGAGTAGAAAAATAATAGCATGTATTCCCCCCATGGGTTTGTAAAATAGCTAAACAATAGAAAGTGGGGCTACGAACTCACCTTAAGTTATGTAGTGAGTAGTGAATGTGATGGTCGAATCGCGAAGGTTTCTACGAGCAACCTATAATAGAATGTTGCGACTTAGGATTGAAGTAAGAATATGAAGATGTGCCTATATATGTATATCTTGCATTTAGTCCATGATGTGGTACGATGTATAATGTAAGTCTTTGAAAAGAAATGGTTCATGAAACATGTATAGTTTATATATATCGTTTACTACCATTCGGGCCGACATAATTCAGAAGTCATGTTAGTAAACGTTCGAGGAGCCAGGACACTTTAATTCGTAAATCCACAACTCATCTCGACGGCTTACATAATGAACTCCTCACATGAGGCTCCCTACTATTGTAGTAGTTGATAAAGTATATATATATATATATATATATATATATATATATATATATATATATATATATATATATATATATAAGTTTTGATCCGAAAAATTACATGTCCAATATTTGAATAAACTTAGGAAAGTTTATTATTACATGAAGATTGTTATTAGGGTATGTTTCTTACAACTTGTATGACCATTTTTCTTTGTAATATCTCACGGTTCTTTTAGGTGAAGTAGATCCAAATTGCTTGTTCAAGTTATCGTCAATTCCTTGTTTCATGTTTTCGCCTAAGTAAGTTTGTATGGTCATTTAGTCGTGGCCTTGCCATGACCTTTGGTCATTGGTCCATGGTCATGAGACTCAACCTTGGCTCTAGCCATGGTTGTGGTCTTGATTATAGGTCATAAGACCTCTTGTTCCTTTTAAAGTATAACCATAATATAGTGACTTATATATATGTGTAAATAGCTGTTAAGAAACTGAGAAATATCTCATTCGTTATTGATTTTCTGGAGACATGCTCCTGAGTTTTTTTAAGAAAACGTGATTCCGGACAACTTTCGTGCTTTAACTTTTTCATGAAACGGACCAGAAAGGCCTCTTTTTGCGTGTTTTAAGTTTCTGTAACAGAATGTTTTTGGCAGCTTTGCCGCAAAGTTTTGGTAACTTCAAATGGTCATAACTTTTGACTCGGGTACTCGTTTTGGGTGATTCAAATTGCTATGTTTTCCTTGTTAAGTCCTCCTTAATAGTAAGTAAGTGTCAAATATTATAGTTGTACTATTTTGGTCGTGGTTCTCCATAAAAGTCACTAGTTTACTTGTTTAAATAACATAAGTTAACAATCATATACAATAACTTGTTTTACTCATTTTTATACATCATGGACATGAATACAAGACATAATATAGCATGAATGATATGTAAATAGCATGAATATGATATTTAACAAGAGGTAAGTTAGGGTTTGATTACAACTTTGGGCTTTCTAAGAAAGGAAGTAACTAGTAAGGATAGGACTTTGATTGATTATCTTCACTCTTTGCAATCTTTGATAAACCAAGGTTATTTGAAGATTATAACGACGCCTTCTTGAAAGTCTGAAGCTATTTGAAGATTATAACTACGTCTTTTTGGAGACTTTAAAGTTATAACAACTTTTCTTAGAAAATTTCCAAGATTGAAGATCAAACACTAGTTTTGTTTCAAAAACTAGTTAACTTTCTTACAAAATATAAGAAAAGTGCCTTAGGGTTTTAGGACTTTGATAGATAAAGAGAGGAGGGTGCAAGGAATTTCATGTGTTTAGCTTGGCATTTATAGGGTAAGAAGAATAGTTAACCATATATTGGGTTAGAATTTAACCATGGTTAGTTAAGACACTTGTAATTATCTAAAGAATCAATGGACAAGATCAAGCCACACCAAGGTGACTCCCCCCCCCTATTGGCGGTTCCATAAGGTCTAGGGGGTGAGGTGTGTCTTGCTTGATATTATCCAAGATATTGGATGAGTTTTGACTCCGGGAAATGCCTACCGTAAATGATTAAGCCTCAAAACGTAAAACCGGGTGTCGTAAAAATATGGAACTTGAAAGTATTGATAAACATGTCAATAAGTTCCATAATAAAATATAAAATGAGTGGTAGGTTCCATTTGGGTAGTAAAACCCTGCTAAAACTGGAAACACGGGTCTAAAACGCGTAATACGTAAAACGTACGAATATTGCGTAAAATTGAGAAAAGTAAAATGTTACTTTTCTAATAGGATAAAAATTATTTAAAAAGACTTATAATGTCTAGACTGGGCTCAGTCTAGTGTCGATTGGTATTAAATGTCTTTTAGACATCAAACCGTAAGCCTAAAAATTAAGGAATGATTTATAAAATCAAGGAATGATTTTTGGTCAAAGGAGGAGGGAAAAATATGTTGAACTTTTCTAATAAGTTGAAAACTCAAATCGTATTAGAAACGCGGTGCAGGTATAGGCTAAGGTTACGGCTGAGTAAAAACGCTTAAAACTGAAAATTCCAGTTTTTCACGGCCGAGGCTTGTTTTGGTCATGTTTTTCACAGTCATGATTAATTCTCAAATAAATCATGAGTGTGTCAAACATTTTTCTGATGCGGGGTCACTTAACGCGGTCGAGTTTCGTTGTGCGTAGAATTTTTGAATGACGTTTTACCCTAAAACGTGTAATTCCTTGTAATTCCATAATAACTTTCACGAAAATGATCTGACGAGTGTCAAACTTTTAATTTGCCATGGAAATGATTTATCACTCGAGGCCAAGAAACAAAAATCAAATTTCGAGATAATTTTTCGGGAAAAATGAATAGTAAAAATGAATAGTAAAATTTTCCGGGAATAGTAATTATCCTGAAAAATGCGAATTGTTACAGTAGTTGTCAACGAAAATAAAATTAAATATTTAGTTAAAATAAATGCAAGTGCTACTAGTTCAAATGTGGTCATTGAAGGTACTAATGACGAAGAAGATGATCTCTATATGGTATGTGAATGCAATCAAATAGATAAAACTACAAGTATTGATGACGAAGACTACATGTGTCAAGACCAAAGTGAACTCATAAATGAATCATGGAGCAACATGGACGAAGAAGAGGATCACCATCTGGTATGTAAGGATTGTCAAGTAAATTTTGAAAAAGAAATGATATTAGAAGATAAAATGTCTAGACTCGAAAGTAATATTGAAATTGATATTGAATGCAAAACTTGTCAAGAATACAAACAAGAAATTAAAAGGGAAAATGAAAGAGCAAAAATATTAGCTAAATTTGAAAAGAGTTTCAAATCTCCTAAATACTTACTAAGTAGTCAAAATTCATTTGAAGATAAAACCGGCCTAGGATTTAATTCGAATGACCCATTAACAAGTAAATCAAAGCAAATAAAATTTGTAAAACCTAGTAGAGAAATTTAGAAATTACTCTATTTTAAATGATTATTTATGTTATGAGTCAATAGAATCATTATCTATATGTGAAAACATATTGTTAAGGAATTCTTGCACTCGTTGTCGACATTCATACCATGTGCATATAAATGCAATGGATATCTGTGACTAACCATCTAGGACCCATAAGATTTTGGGTACCAAGTTGTCTTACATGTTAGGTGTTAAACTCAAGAAGAAAAGGAACTCAAACATGTGTTGGCACACTCGCATATACGTGAAGATTGACGAACTATTAAGTTATGCATCCTACACAACATCTTTTACGTCATTATGTTTCAAGAATTAGCTAGCAGAAATATGGTGTATTTTGGTTATGGGGATTAAGGAGTCAATGTTATTTTCATCTCTACAACTTGACGAATTGATCGGCAACTTGAACGTCTATAAAGTGATAAAATTTTAATAGTCAAATACGGTCAATGAAAATTATATGATAAACAACGAATGGGTGGATAATGATGCTTCAAAAGAGAAATGTTCAAATCGATTCCTCTAAGTTGGTACAAGGGCATCATGCAATCTAAAAGCGTTCATCGAAGAAGCATGGAGCGACAGAAATGAAGATGAGTATGAAACGACGAATGATGAAAGGTGCATTTTGGCTTAGTCGCCCATTAAGTTGAATACAAATTACATCCGGATCAGCAAATTTTGGGGCAACAAGACAATGGGGGATCAAACTGCTATATTATCTCTCTATGGTCTGGTTGGGAATTCATCCTTCTTCCACTCCATGTGCTCGTAAGTCTTATTGCTTTAAATCAATTAAATACGGAATGTACGTTTTCTTTTTAAGTTTATAGCTCAAACTTCCATGATTGCTTATTGTAGATCTTTCCTGTGCTATGTTTAGTTGTTTAGTTAGTGTAAACCTACATACTCTAGCATATATAAACCCATCTTAATAGGCCTTTCTAGAAAATTAAATAGAATTGTTCAAGTTCGAACAAAATAGGAAATGGAAATCTTCTATGTCCACTCTTTGCAAACTCATGGAGATGTAGTAAAATGAGTTAAGTGGATCAACCATCAACATAGAAGTAGGAATAGATTTTTCACATTAAGAGACCCATGGATGAAACTAGCTCCTATCAATTATGGTTTTAAGATAGGTCATGTGCCTTAACATAGGAATTATAGATGCTCGTTTGTATTCTTTTTACCGCCCTCATTTTAAAACATATAGATAGTAGTCGCCACTTCTTTCATGCCAATAGTGATACATATATCTATAGATAAGATTGCATCGGATATTAACATTACACACACACACACACACACACACACACACACATATATATATATATATATATATATATATATATATATATATATATATATATATATATATATATATATATATATATATATATATTCAACTAATTCTCTTGTGCATGCAACACTTAACCACCATAGTTTGAGTCTAAAATCATTAGCAAATATTGCATAAAATATAAAATCCTCTAAATAAGTAAAAGATTCTTGTTCTACACCTCCTTTTAATCCATGTCTAGGATTCTATTTTACATTAAATCAAAGATTGATAAAATTTTATTTCTTCCACTGCATAAAAAAACTCTTAAGTAAAACCCCAATCTATCTCTTGTTCAAATCATTCTCACATCTAGGAAACACATTAAAACCAATTTTCATGCATTGTTGAATAATGCCTAAAACACATTTTAGAATTAAACATAAAATCTCACATGAGTTGTCAAAAATATATAACCCAATATATACTTATGACACTCATAAATTGAATATAATCAAATCAAGAAATCCTAGGATTGCTTCTTAGAATTATTTGTTTTCTTTGTATCTAGAAGTCGAAATAATCATAACACATTGCTTTTATCAAAATCAAAGATTGGGAAAATTTTCTCTTAGTTATCCGTCATAAACATATTTTGAAGTAAAACCCAATCAGTGTCATTCAAACAATTTTCACATCCACATAAAAACCTAAATTGTTGAATAATACTAAAAACATTCTTCTTACATGCATGGTGATTTCTTATTTATCATCTATACATGACATTTATAAATAAACTAAATCAAATCAAGATGACCATAGGTTACCCATTAAGATTTAAATTTAGAAGTTCAAGAAATAACAACCTCTCACTTGTTGCACATAGACACACATTAGGATCAATCTTCTAGTTTATTAATCTTCATATTGATATACTTTAAAAAAATATTTGGTGTAATTTATTGTTTCCTAGTCCATATAAATTACTTGCTTGGTGATATGTTGCATGCTAAATGAAATGATATGCTTGCTTAATCTCTTTTAATGAAATCACTTGCTTAGTAATATGTTGCATGCTAAATGAAATTACTTGCTTGCTTAATCTCTTTAATTAGAAAGCTTTGCATACACATTTATTAGTTTATTACATACTAAATTGCCTCAAAGAGTTGGAATTGCCTAAAACTAAACCTAAAAACATAACTCTTTTTACAATTTTCTGTTAAAAACCCTTTTCTGGTAACCTGGGAACCAAGTAGATGGGCGGCCCCCTTAATTATTAAGGGGACCGGCCCCTATTTAAGGGGATCGACCATCTGATGGTTGGGTTTACAGAATCTTTTCTGGTTTTTAGCCTATTTCATCCTACGTTTTCCAAAATTCACAAACATATTTTGTCCTAAATCTTTCAACAAAGTTTACCTTCCTTAATCACATGATCCTCACACTATAAATACCACTTCTCATCATAAATCTTAAATCATCCCATCATGTCATCTCCTAACTACCCAAGATCTAAACCTTCATGGGTTACAATGATTTCCGGAAAACCCGTTTGGAGAAGAAAGCTCGACACTTGTCAAAAATCCACCTTAAATAACGATGTTGTCACCAACCAACCAGCACCTAAACCTCATGTTTATCCAAATGAAACCCCTTACATACCTCATCAAGACAACCTACCAATCACCCTTACCTCCAAAAATCCATATTCCTCTCACTCACCTTCATCAAATGATCCTTTTGTGGAACATACCAAATCTCAAAACAATAATCCCAATATCATTCCCAACACCTAACATCCTATTCAACCCACCTATGCACCATCCAAAACACCTGAAGGACCATAGATCTATCTTTATCACCTAAGAATATGATGTTAGAGAGAGATGGAAGAGCTAGAGAGAGATGGAAGAGAGACAGGTGGAGAGAACTATGTGAAATAAAACCTTTGATTAGCATGAACTCCCACCCTTCCTAACAAGCTTAGGAGGGTATTTATAGTTTTTACATATGCCACAATGGGCTTTCTCTTGGGCCTTCTTTTGGGCCAAGCCATTTAGGCTTTTACATAAACTTAATAGACCAACATTTTACTAACTATTACATGAATATATTTAACTAACTATTTGACTCAATAGTGATCATCACTTTTAATCCTAACAAACTCCCCCTAAGGGACGATCATTGAGATCTCTCTTTGATTACATAAATGATCAACACTTATAATGCTAACAATCCCCCCCTAAGGGTGATCATTAAGATCTCTCTTTTGTGACCTTGATCTTTGATCTTTGAAGCTTGTTCTCTTGAACTTTGAGTCTTTGTGTAATAGCTTTGCTAGTTCCTTGTTCCAATCATGCTTTGTGATCTTTCTTGCCTTTGATCAACATCTTGAAATATGGGTGTCTTTACGTCTTTTCCAACATGCTCATTCCTTTTTTGACATTGAATCTTTGTGAAGTTCTTTTTTCTTTGACTTTAATCTTTGTTTCTTTAGTTTGTAGATTCTTTGACTTTGACTTAGAAACGTTCTGAACTTTGCTTTGATTTGATCTTTGAAGAGAGCTTTGCAGGGTATGAGCATGTGGATCTTTGAGTGATGGTAACAGTCTTTCTCCAAGGAACATTCATGAGTACCTGCATAAAACAGTTAGCAATAAAGTATCCGGTACTTACAGGTTCGGAATTAGAGATTGTCAACAGCATAGTGTGAAGACTCCTTCTAATCTTTACCAAGGCCGTTCCTGGATCAGATACCCCTGAAAGGGCTTACTAGATCCACCGAAGTACATCAATGATTCAAGTGATTTGCTGGAGATCACCCCACAACTGTAGACCGTTTGAGACCTAGTAACCATTATGATAGATAAGGCAAGATCCGTAGATCTCATAAAGACTCTTACAACTTGTGTCCTTTTTGGCGAACACAAGTGTATTCATTGGAAGTGTATCCTAAGAGATCTTTTGATGTATCTCATGGCTCTAGACTCAATAAGTGCATAATTTGGTTTCCTATGCGGAGACTAGGGAGGGGTCTCCTGCTTCAATATCAACCATCTCTAAGAGATAAGTTGATAGATTACACTAGTTCCCCGTGAGAATGAAACAAGCTCTTTTAAGAGAACTTGAGTGGCTAGAAAGTTAAGTACAGTGCATCACTGGGTCCATGATGTCTTTATCTTCAATACCGGTGTCACCTTAGTAACAACCAGTAGCATATGAGTTGAACCCGATGCCTGCCCTAAGGTTGAACATTTGGAGGGCTATTTCTTTTCACCCTTTCATTTGCTTTTCTTTTTAATTCTTTAACCCCTTTTTTCTCCTTTCATTCTTTTCTCCTTTTTTCAAATCATACCTAAGGACTTCTAATTCTAATCTATTGGAATTGTCCTTGGGTAGATCCCTCCGGCTTTGGCGGATCATAGGACGGTTTTTCCTAACCTTAGTCACCTTATTACTTCATGACTATCCTATTGTTGCCATCAAACCATTTTTGAAAATCTCTCAAAGTGTTATGATAATAAAACATACTTTGTTAACACTTCGAGAGTTTTGCATTTCATGAAGGACTCCCCCTTCACATGTGCTCATGGATTGTTAAGAAATTTGCACATGTGTGAGGAATTTGCACTTTTAGAATTGTCCCACTTTCAATGAACATGACTGATTCGAGACACGCTTACATCACTAGTTATACTAACTTGAAGTTATTACCCGGCCTGGTCAAGTCCACAGAAAATTTCTCGAAACGGTATATTTCTACTCAAACAAATCCTTTTCGAGACACGCTTACGTGGCTAGTTAAAGAGTTCCATTGTCAGCTTTTAGGTGACAACTAGCTCTAGTAACTAACTTGATGTTATTACCCGTCGAGGATAAGTCTTTTCGATTACTAACTTTTGTTGTTTCGTCAATTCTTGGGTCATTACTGAATCGAGCTCGCATGAGATTCAGCCACAATCTTAAACACATTGATCACATTTTAATCACGTCTTCTCCCCTTCAAAAATAGCATATCCATGGTATTTTTGATACCGATTGATTAAAACCTTTGTTTTTGGATAGCTTATGGGAGAAACGGATATTTGTTAATTCCGTATAAGTTTCCTTTAAGCATGATCATTTTGGAACATCATTTTATTACTCCCCCTCAAAACTAGAACATTTTGAGTAAATTTAAGCTTTTAAGGATTATCTTGAGCTACATCATGAAAAATTTTGAAAACCTTTTGAAACGTTTTTCAAAAGTTTGCTCAAAAAATTAAGAAGACTTTGATAAGCTTTTTGGTGAGAAGTCTTCTTATCTTTTAGGATTGTAGCACATAAATGTACAACAGAGTCCTTTCTTTGAAAATCACGGGTTATACACTGTTATGTGTGCATAAGCCATAATGTTTTTAGGATAAGTGCTCGAAAAATATTTAAAACCTTTTTTAAACTTAAACACTTTCCTTTCTTTGAAGAACGAGTCCTTAGCTGAAATACTAAGAAGTCATTTTGTTGAAGTCCGAGTCCTTAGCTGAAGTACTAAGAAGTCATAATGTTTTTGGATTAGACAACAACTTTTGGAACCCATTTAAGCATGGCACCAACGGGTTTACCATATTTTGAAATCCATTTAAAAGTTGTGTCAATCCGAGACAAAGAAATTGAATTCCAACGAGGACTGAAAACCGGCGTTTCATTTTGAAATAAAGCTCGTAGAATCAACGGTGATTTAAAACTCTTTTGCTTTTGAAACTTGTTTGAGAAACTCGGTGTCTCTTTTGGAGTTTTAAAACTTGAGGAAGAAGTTTTCCATCCATTGTTGACACTCGGCGTTTCATTTTGAAAATTCGTTTTTGAGATGAATGGAAACCTTCCAGAATTAGGATTTTTCAACGCATAGCCATTCTTTTGTTGTAGTGGAAGCATTTCAGAGTATGAATATTTCAAACGTTTTGAATGGCTTTGCTTTGGTTTCCACACTGGCTTTACCGGAGTAAAATGAGAGTATGGAGTTTGAAAACCTTGATTCTTTTCTTTATGAGCACTTGTTGTTGAAACCTTTTGAGGAGTAAATGTTTCAGAAAAATTAGGTCTCTTTGAAAACTTCCTTCCTTTTTGCAAAGAATAGTTGGTAAATTGAGAAACCCTTTTTGAATATGGTTTTGAAGATTCACCTGTGTAAACCTTCTCTGAAACACTTACTTGTGGTTTAGACTCGTTTGAAACTTGAGATTTTCCTTTTAACCGGTTAAGAACATCAAACTTTGCTTTTTAGGCATTGTGTTTTTTTTTTTTTTTTGGTAAAAGGGTTTATTCACCCCGGTAAAATTCATTACACCAAAAAACGTTGAGGTACAATAGGGTGAGGGTGATGTCCCTCACCTCAGTCCCTTAGGACACTTACAGACTCGATATATAAGAATGAAATATCATTCCTATAACTTACAATAAAATGAACCTACCAATAATGACACAAGTACATAAAACATGATAAAACTACTCAAGAAAACACTTGAGCCTTCTAAATCACTTATGGGGTTCACCTTAACTTCCATGAAGAATCCAAGAATACACATCCAAGCGATCTTCAACATACAATCTGATGATAAAAAGGTTTTGAATAAGACCTTTCCAACTTAACGTCCATATAGAGTACCAATCAACCCATTACATATGAATTCTGCCCGGATTCTAGGGATCAAAGAGTATCTATCAAACATAGTCCTTTCCTCACTTATGAATCATCATATAAGAATTCAGGTCCCATAGAGTAGAAAAACACCATGTACTAACCACATGTAATCACCTACAGCTCAACCCATCATAAAATACCATGAAGCAACTTGAGCCAATATGATCACAACTTAAACCATCGACTAACTTAGGGTTTAAACGTACCCTAACATCCTACAATCTTAACTTGCATCTCTCTCAACCCACTTGCATCATACGAACATCTTGGACAGAACTAGCAGTTGATAAACAACACACAAATAATCACTTGACATGCAGCAGCAACTCACCATCATAAAACCAGCAATAATAATACCCTAAACGAGGGTATACTTCCCAATAGAACAAACAATCGAATGTAAAAACCAATAAAGGTTTTTTAAGCGTTAAGCCAAATCCAACTTGAATCGATTATCAAAGTATAGAACAATAAGCATCACACCAAATCGACCCAAACCAAACCTTCAACTAGATCCAAGATCCCTCCCATGCCAAAATAATCGAAACCCTAATAAAGGGTTTCTTAACCATAACGATCAGCATCAAATAACACCAGACCCTAATAAAAATCAATGATCCTAAGAAGGATAACCGATTGCAATAAGACAGTAGGGATAATACCATTCGACCTTAAATATTTATAAGTCTAACCGACTTAAGAACAAGAAGAATAATGGTCAATTTCACCAGATCCAATAAACCAAAGTCGGTTTAATCCCTAAGAAACGACTTCACCAGATCCAACTCATGCAAATAGATCTGATAAAGATTATGAACGATTTAGGTTAGATAGGGATAAACAAAAAATGATTTCGGAACCCTAACTATAGCAACGATTTATCCAATAACAGTTAAATCGTTTTCTTGAATAAGAACAAATTAGGGTTTCGAATGGAGCAATTTATATGATAGAATAAAGATAAAACCGACTCCCCACCCCTAACAAATCAGATCTACACGTTAGTTCTGTTAATCCTGTGAAAGATTAAAGAAGAAAAACGTATTAGATGGACAGAATTAAGCCGAAATTGTTAGGGAGGGGAAGCAAAAAAATCGCCCACACTAGAGAGAGAGAATTAGGGTTTCTTCAATATAAATGAAATTTCTTTGTGTGTTTTTTAGGCATTGTATGACGTTCTCAAATCATTGTATTCTTTTTGAAGAGAAAAATGATCTGATGATGCCAGTTTTCTTGCAAAAAAGCATTTTAATTTTCAAGATGCACAAAATATTTTTCATATTTGTCTATTTCGATTGAAAAATCATTTTTGGCATCACCAAAATCCTTGGTTTGTTGTGCAATCTTTTTTTCCAATTCAACAATTTTCTTTTGAAGCACAAATTTTTTTTTCAAACAAATGATTTGGTGTGATCTGCGAGTCAGATTTGTTTGAAGTTTGATTCTGAACTCTTGACTGCTTGATTGAATCAAACAAGTTTTTGTAAGTCTGTTTCAAATGCTCATTTTTTTTGTAATGATGCCACAACATGTTACAATTCAAGATTTTTTGTATCAAGTTCGTCAAAATCAAACTTGACTTTGACAATTTTCTTCAAAGATCTTTTCTTTTTCTTTAAGCACTGATGTCAAAGAGTTTTCAGAAGACATTTTCTCATTCTTCTCTTGCAGTTTTAGTTGGAAACAGATACTTTGTGCTTCAAGTTTAGCAAGATGTTTCTCAAACTGAGCAGTTCTTTCTAACAGTTCTTCTTTGACATCAGCTGCTTCTTTTGAAAGCTCAGTGATTTTCTTTTTGAGACAAAGATTTTCAGATTTCAAAGAGGATGTTTGTTCAAAATGCACATTCTCATACTCATGGCTGACATATGCTGACTTGAACGACTATTTGATTTGTGAAAAACTCTTTTTGAATGTCTAGAATTAAGCATTTTTCATCAAATTCGTCTTCAAGAGAGTGAACGTACTTTAGATCTTCTCTCATTTTAGTTACAAGATGCTTTTCAAAGTACTCAAAACATAAGTTGATATCTTTCACACGAGGTTCAATCTCATCTTTCAAAATCTTTTTGACTTCTAACTTAAGGCGTAAATCTGATGAAAGAGGATTAGAGAAAACGTTGTGTGTGATGTTTTCTTGCTTAAACCAAATGATCTTTAACGTTTGCTCAATGTGATGTTTAAGACTACAAAATTATTTCCTTGCTCTATTTTTCCATAACTTAGCATCATAAGTAGCAAGTTGAGCTTCTTTGAAAAATCTTTTCACATTTGTGTCTTTTCTTTTGAAAGGTTCTTTTGGTATACCTGTCAATTGTGTACAACCATACACAAAGTCGTGGTACGAGAGTGGGTTTTTTGTTTGTTTTACTTTCAAACGTTTTTCCTCTTCAAATTTTAAACTATCTTGAGACTCATACAAAAGGTCAGCTGACAATCCTTTTCCCATATCTTCAGCGTTATACAAAGTAGGTGTCAACTTTTGCACTTTGTTTAAAAAACAAGGTTTTTCGTTTTCCACATGAGCACTATTCTCAAAACCAATTCCAGATGTTTGTTTAGAAATTTCATCATCTTTTGTAGGTAACATGTTGACAGTCTGAGAAGTCTGTCTCAATTTTTGAAGTTTGTTTTCAAGATCGTTTGCACGTTTCAAAAACTCTTGGTTTTCATTCTCAAGTTTTGTATTTACAATCTCAAAATTTGATGTGGTTTTCTGAAGCTTTGAATTTTCTCTCTTTAAATCACTGTTCTCTTTACAAGCGCTTGAACCTTTCTGTTGTTAAGAACCATTTGAGCATCTAGATTTTGAATGGAACGTTTTTCACAAAGAACAGCTTCTCTATAACCAACTTCAAGTTCTTCATTTCTTTATAAAAGTGGTTTGACAGACTCTCCATACATTTCAATCTTTTGAGCTTGAGATTTAAGGTTTGAGATTTCAATTTCAAGTTCATCATTTCTTGTTGTTGCATTTTCAAAACGTTTTTCCATTTCTTTAAATCTCTCACGGTCTTTGTTTAAAAAGACATTCGCTTGCTTAGCTTCACGATTGTCGTTTTTGCACGTGTCAAGTTCATGTTTGAAATTATTGATTAACGAAGCAAATAAGGCATGATCTTGTTCATAAGAAGATCCATCCTGGGCAGGCTCACCTCTATTAGGATCCATATCGAGAGTATTAAAAGTGATATTACTATCATTTTGTTCCACCACATAAGTGTCACTAATAGACTCAGGATGTGTCTGATCATGAACAAACATATTCTCAAATATATCAACATTATCATGAGCATGTAAATGTTGTACCGTAGCCAATATCTCTGTGTCTGATGAAGGTCTGATATGATCATCTTCGGTGTCCCAACCAGCTTCATTCCTTTGTGTACCATCAGTATCTGAATCATAGCTAGGACTGCTGCTTTCAACCTGCTATTCTGAAGATGAATCACTTCCCGTGAAAACCAAACTATCATCCGATGCATCACCCTCATTGACCGTTTCCTCTTCTGTTTGAAAATCTTTGTACGTCTCTCTTTCTTTTAACTGCATATCTTTTTCAATCTGCTCTCTTTCCTTTAACTGCATATCTTTGTCAATCTGCTCTCTTTCCCGTTTCAGCTTCTCAATTTCATTTAACTCGGCTTCAAGTATCTTTTTGAGTTCCCCCATGTCATTTATGCATTTAGTTCTGAAGGTCGAATAGCTTACCCAAAATTGTTGGTAAAATGCATCGATAAACTCTGACTGGTTCATTATCCAAGGGTTAAAGATACTCTGAAATTGAGTTTGGATCACTTCAAAAGCTTCCTTCCAGTTACTCGTATCAAGTTCTTCTTCATTAAGTAGCATCTCAAGTTGATTCAGGCTTTGGTTGAGTTTGTCTTTGAAATTATGATATCGGACTCGGATGAAGTATTCAAATGCCTGATCAAACCTTGAGTCATAACCATAAATATTGATGACCTTCTCTACATATAACTTGAACACTGTAAACACTTTCTTTGAATCTCTCTCTTGGATTTGCATTTTCATTTCCATTGTTTAAACGATGTGTGATAAAGTTGATCTTGGATCGTTGAAGATAACAAAGGTTGTTGTTTGAAGATTAGATGTTTTTGGCGAAGTGTGAAAATCGTATATGGTAGATCCTAGTGATTTCGAATTTTCCCTCCAAAAATATTTTGAATATTTTCTCTCCCAAAATTTGAAAATCACTATGAAAGGCACTTCTAAGGTTACCAGAAAATTTTGAGTTTTAAAGATTTTGACGCCAAATTTTACCGAAAAAATTTGAATTTTGGCCTAAAAATTTGAATTTTGGGTCAAAATTTTCAACGTTATATCAAAATTTAAATCTCGCGTAAAAATTGAACGTTTAGTCTCCTGTAAAAAAATAAATTTTACTCAATTTTTTTTTACTAACTCGATAAGGTTGGTAACTCGGTAAAGCTAGAGAAATTTTGCCAGAGTTTCATTTAGAAAGACCCAAGTGAAATCCTTACTCGATAAACGATAAGGTTGAACCAGCCTAACTCGGCAAAAATTATGTAACTTGATAAGTTAACTCGATAAGCTAACTTGATAAGCTAACTTGATAAAACCCTAACTTGATAAAACCTAACTTGATAAAACATAACTTGATAAAACCCTAACTTGATAAAACCTAACTTGATAAAACCTAACTTGATAAAAAAAATTCTAACTCGCTAAAAAATGTTTCTAACTTGCTAAAGAATTTTCTAACTCGCTAAAAAATTTTCTAACTCGCTAAAAAAAATTCTAACTCGCTAAAAAATGTTTCTAACTCGCTAAAAAATTTCTAACTCATTAAAAAAATTTCTAACTCGCTAAAAAAAATTTCTAACTCGCTAAAAAATGTTTCTAACTCGCTAAAAAATTTCTAACTCGGTAAAAAAAAATTATAACTCACTAAAAAAAATTTCTAACATGCTAAAAATTTTTTCTAACTCGATAAAAAATTTTCTTACTCAGAAAAACGTCGATGAACAGTAACCTGATCCGAAAAATAAGCCCTAAATCCACTTTTTTCACCCAAAATCAATCTAGAACAACCTAAAATTATCCCTAGGCACTTGATACCACTTGAAGGACCATAGATCTATCTTTATCACCTAAGAATATCATGTTAGAGAGAGATGGAAGAGCTAGAGAGAGATGGAAGAGAGAGAGGTGGAGAGAACTATGTGAAATAAAACCTTTGATTAGCATGAACTCCCACCCTTCCTAACAAGATTAGGAGGGTATTTATAGTTTTTACATATGCCATAATGGGCTTTCTCTTGGGCCTTCTTTTGGGCCAAGCCATTTAGGCTTTTACATAAACTTAATAGACTAGCATTTTACTAACTATTACATGAATATATCTAACTAACTATTTGACTCAATAATGATCGTCACTTTTAATCCTAACAACACCCTCCTCTCATGGAACATATCTTCGTCCATGCCTTCATCCTCATCAATTCTTAATTACCCAAACTCACAAATGACTCCACCACCTCCTACCAACTCACATGCCATTCCTATGTTGCATGTCCAAGCATCCATTCCATGTAACAACCACATACCACCATCATCACCTTCTTCCGAACACTTAAAGTTCATTGAAGAACTCAAGGAAGCCAACGAGCTTAGTGCTCTTCTTGCTCTGCATCTTGCTCAATGCAATTTGGATCAACCCCCTTTTAGCTCTTCCTCACCATCCCACAACTTGGTGCATGTTGAAAATCATGTCAAAAATTGCCCTTGTTATATGTTTCTCTAAAAACAAACCACTGCATTGAATGAACACTTCACTTGGATTGAGTATCTTCTCACTAGATCTCATCCAACACCCTCATTAGAACAACATCCAAACCCTCAATCAACCTCTTCCGCTCTAAACTCTCCACCTCCAAACTCTCCACCACCAAACTCTCCAACATCCATGCACCCAAAAATATACCTCCATTAATCTAAAAACCTTATCCTCACTCAACCACTTCCATTTCAAACACTCCACAATCAACCATCTAAGCATAATATATGCTTATGTTTCTTGTTTTTCAAATAAAATAGTCCAAGCTTTTGTGTCGCAAGCAAGTCCGATGACTCTTTGGCAATTTAGGATTTTTATCTTTTAAATGTTGTATGCTTCAAGCATACTAAATGTTGTTGTAATGATTATGTGCTTCACATAATCACTTTGATTAATGAATGTTTTGTTATGTGTTTTTAGTAATTTTGATATGCATGATATTCTTCAAGTTATTATATGTTATATATTGCTATGTATGCTTGTGCTTCAAATATTTTTTTTCAAGAATTTCATAGCTCGATTCCTTGGTGCCCTCGAAGGAGTGGGAGTACACATCAAGGGGGAGGTTTAGTCCCGTCTAATTTTCATGTATGAAACTAGCTGGCATAACCTTTTTGGTTCTACAAAAAGGGGGGAGAAGTGGATATAAACTCACTAAATACTCGTCTAAAATAAATTTTTGATTTAATGAGTTTAGATTTTGTATTCATAAAAAAGGGGGAGATTGTTAATATAAATAATGCCTAAAAACGTTATTAATACTTTTCGATATCTGTATGTTTTGATAATCACAAAATGTAAAATCATTAACATAAAGATTAGTACGTAAACAAGTATTTAGTTGTAAATATTCATTTCAACAAATTAATTACTTAAGGTATGAACAAACAAAATGTCTAATGCATTTTATGATCAAAGGAACATTTTGTTAAACACTAGATTTTTTTAAAATGTTGCAAACATTTTATATCTTTTACAAAATCATTTTTAGTAAATAAATAAATATGTTTAATCTATAATAAATATATGAATTCAAATTTTCAACTAAAAATGGCAAAAATGTTCCAGAAAAACCTTCTCTATAAAAAGACAAAGCTGAGTAACGTTTACATTGGGCGGCCCCTTTAATTTACTAGGCGGCCCCTTAATAATTAAGGGGACCGGCCCCTAATTAAGGGACTGGCCACGCTTCTCAGCTTCTCAGCTCTCCCTATAAATACTGGATTATTCCTCGACTGTTTCCTCATCTTTTTGCACAAAAACTTTCTATCCAAATCTCTCTAAATCATTCTACTTAATCCTGTGATCATATAATCATAAGCTTTTGTTTTTAAGTGATTCAAGCTTCAACAATTTAAGTGCAAAGAGAAGAATACTCCTATTCATCAAGACAAGAAGTATTGCAACTTAGTATCATCTTGCTACGTAAGTTGTTTGTGTATTATACTTTGTAAATCACCCATTCTTTTGTGTAAAGGTGTGTATGTTAGTTAGATAGGTTTGAACATAAGTAGTTGGATTAGCTTGGTGTGATAGAAGAGTAGTGAAGGTGTTAATAAGAATAGTAGTGAAGAAGCGGAGACAAATCCATTGTCCAATAGATATGTCTTGTCAATTTTTCCTCTTTAACCCATTGTCCAACAGATATGTTGACAAGGTTTCATATCAAGCTCTAGGGGCTTGATGTAGTCCATACAGTACTTTTTCAACCTTGTATAATTTATCAGGATAGTCTGGATCTTCAAATCCGATGTCTACCAAAAATCTATATGTATTATTGTACATATTATGTTACGAAGGATAGTTATTTTACATACCAAACTTTTCTCAAATACCAAGGGATTCATCCCAACCCTTCATTTAAAAAAACAATGGTAGACTGAGATTAAAAGCATTTTAACATTTCACCTATATTTTATAATTTAAATATCTCTTAAACCATTAATATTTAAGCAAAAAAAAAATTACACTATCGCAACGAGCATTTAATGATCTTTCAATGGGCGGGTACTTTGATATACTTTTGACAATTTTTTTTTTGTCTTTTCATTTTTTTCACGTTTTTTCGTCTTTTTCTTTTCTTTTCTCTTCGTTGTTAAAACTTGCATAAGAAATCACATGTAATTAAACATTAATTTGAATATTCTAATAATATCACATGTAACGAGCATTTAATTATCTTTCTATGAAATAACACTTTGATATACTTTTGACACTATTTTTTTTTTTGTCTTTTTCACTTTTTTCGTAGTTTTTTCTTTTCTTTTTTCTTCGTTGTTAGAGCTTCCATAAGAAATCACATGTAATTAAACATTAATTGGAATATTCTAATAATATCACTATTTTTTTTGTCTTTTTCGAAATTTTTTTGAAAATTTTCAAAAATTTTTAATAATTTTTAAAATTTTTTTTAGAAATTTTCAAAAAGTTGATTAACTAATATTAGCCATTATATTAAAGTTAAAGGAGGATAAAATGAGTGGCTAGGATTGTTTCTCGCGTTCTCACAAAATTTAGGCTTCTCATTTGAACGCTTCACAATATATATATATATATATATATATATATATATATATATATATATATATATATATATATATATATATATATATATATATATTCACTTAACGATTAATAGTTTGAAAGATATTAATATTTGAAAAAAAAAATGATGAAAGTGGATTTTTTAAATTGTTAAATTAATTTCATCGATTAAAACAAATAAAGATTGAGAGTGTAAATTGATCCCTTGGTATGAAAGAAAAGTTTGGTATGTAAATGATCTTTAATCAAAGTAATAAGCATAATATTTAATTAGTTCTTTTACAGATTTATTCTATATGAGAGAAGGGTTATTTTACGTACTAAACTTTTCTCAAATAACAAGGGAATCATCACCACCCTTCAACTAAAAAAATAATCAATGGATGAGATTAAAAATATTTTAATGTTTCACATATTTTTTATAATTTAAATATCGTTGAAACCAATAATCGTTATGCGAAAATAATTACACTATCGCGACGAGTATTTAATTATCTTTCTATATAGTGGCAATTTGATATATTTTCGACAAATTTTTTTCATGATTTTTTTCTTCTTCTTTGTTAAAACTTGCATAAGAAATCACATGTGATTAAACATCAATTTAAATATTCTAATAATATCACATGTGATATTAATGTGAAATCACATATGATATGTAATATTATATGTAATATTAGTGTTAAATCACCTATGATATGTAATGTCATATGTTATTTAACACTAATATCACATGTTATATTATTGGCATATTTAAACTAGTGTTTAATCACATGTGATTTTTTCATGCAAATTTTAGTTACGAAAAAAAAATGAAGACAAAAAAAATCGAAACTATTTCAAGGTGTCTATAGAAAGATAATTAAATGCTCGTCGTAATAATATATTTTTTCGCTTAACGATTAACGGTTTGAAAGTTATTAATATTTAAAAAATAATAATTAAAGTTGGTTTTTATAAATTGTTGAGATTAATTTTATCCATTAGATAAAATAAAGATAGAGAGTAGAAATTGAATAATCAATTACTTTTAGATATACATATTTTGTTAAATACTTTTTAAAAATAATACGATTACATTAAAAGTTAATAATACGATTACATTAAAAGTTCTTTTTATTCCAATATTTAATGTGAATTAAATACTAGCTTATCATAATTCGAGTATTCAAACCATTACCAAAAATGCCACTTCTATTACTCTTTTGACCCCATTGGTACAACTATAAATTTATTGTAAGAGGATGAAATAACAAATTGAAAATACACTTCGTATAACCTTATTTCACAATGGGGTTACATTTGCTCACATTCCTGACACTCATATCAGTTTCCATGGTTCACGGGTCAAATGACTTTGCGACGAGAAAGTTTCTTTCGAATATGCTCGTTGCACCATCGACTACTAGTGTCTCGAGTCAGCAGACATTGTATGACCATGTCAAAAGGTTTATTCATGATGCTCCGAACATACCAAAAACTCCTAGTGACCCTCATCCAAGTCCATATTTTGACGCTATTAAAATGGGGGTTTCTTCTGGCTCGGACCCGATACACAATCATGATTCTCTGAACCCAACAAAAACACCTAGTGACCCTCATCCAAGTCCATATTTTGATGCTATCAAACGGGGGGTTCCTTCTGGCCCAGACCCGATACACAACCCAACAAAAACACCTAGTAACCCTCATCCAAGCCCATATTTTGATGCTATCAAAACGAGGGTTCCTTCTGGCTTGAACCCGATACACAGTCATGATGCTCCGAACCCAACAAAAATACCTAGTGGCCCTCATCCAAGTCAATTTTTTGAAGCAATCAAAAGGGGGGTTCCTTCTGGCCCGGACCCGATACACAACACAACAAAAACTCTTAGCGACCCTCATCCAAGTCCATATTTGGACGCTATCAAAAGGGGGGTTCCTTCTGGCCCAGACCCGATACACAACCCAACAAAAACATCTAGTGACCCTCATCCAAGTCCATATTTTGACGTTATCAAAAGGGGGGTTCCTTCTGGCCCGGACCCGATACACAACCCAAAAAAAATGCCTAGTGAACCTCATCCAAGTCCATATTTTGACGTTATCAAAATGGGGGTTCCTTCTGGCTCGGACCCGATACACAATCATCATGCTCCAAACCCAACAAAAACACCTAGTGAACCTCATCCAAGTCCATATTTTGATGCTATCAAAACGGGGGTTCCCTCTGGCTCGGACCCGATACACAACCAGATATAGCTAGGGAAGTGCAAGCAAACATTTGGTTGTTGTTTATGATTAAGAACTTGTGTCGTTTGATATGTTAAATTTTGGATATATTGGTTAATTTTCAGTAACTTTTAGTGAACGTATTTTACTCTGGATTCGTAAGACTTAACAAAAATTTGAACGCATATCGCATTTCAACTACCAAATAATATTTGGTCTACAATGGAACACTTAGAATTTATGGTTTGAGTGTTTGAGATGATAATTTACGAATAAAATAACAATCGACCTTGTTCCAATTTGGACTTGATTAGGACCAAGCTGTTAGTAGCCATGTAATCAATCCTCCTGTTAACTCAACGACAAAGGCTAAGGAAATTATAAAAGATTAGCTAGTGGTGGTGCTCAGTTTCAATAGTACAATACAAAGAGAATTATAGAAAAGCACGATAACATATAATTGTAGAATCGTTGTAGCTCGAGGTTGTTTAGACCTCATATTATCATGGAATGATAACGTTCACATGATAAAACATAGCGGAATAAGAACGATATCATAAACATGGTTTTCTCATTATCTCCATTATGCACAATTAATCTCAATACGATTACTCAACAGTAACAGGGATCAAAGATCCGTGAGACTAAACTAATCTAGGCATTGACAAGAACACATGCCTAGAACATACACACACCTTTTAGTCGACTACATCTTGTCTAGACTTAATGAAAACCTACGTACCCTATGTCTCTTTATATAATAGAGACATCTAGGGTTTACATAATAAAATAAGGAATATCTTGTAGAAAGCTCTATCTTGTAGAATTTCCTCTTGTCACTTTAAGTCCTTCATGTTTTATTCTTCTTGTTTTGTATCATCAATCAATAAAACCCAACAATCTTCCCCTATTTGATGATGACAAGACAAACACATTCTTGTATGAACTTCCTTAGATGAAGTAGAGAAATTGAGATAATTAAATCTCACCATGAATGAAACAATCTTGCCTTCCCCTTAATCCATGCTATGCCACCACAACATCTCTTCCCCTTTTTGTTATAATTAACTATGGAATGTATGCAAATATGATCTTTACCACTACAAACCAATACCATACATCCAATCCATCCTTCCAATGTCTCAAATTACCTTCCATGAAGTAGATTAGACCATTGTGTGACTCAAAACATTTGAGAATTGATTAAGACCATTGTATCATACAATGTCCGGGAAATAGGAAAGACCATTGTAATTAGTTACAATATCTTGGACATAAAATGTTGGAGTAGGAACATGATTGGGAGAATGTGGTTGTGTCAAAATGCCCTAAAATAGGCATACGCAGATATGTTAAGTCCATTGTTTAGATAAAATGATTGAAAATAACTCGAGTGTATATATCAATATACTAATATGTTCATGTAGTATAAAATGCTTACGGGGAAATACTCAATTATGCTAAGGGTACATATATCCATATGCTAACATGTTTGTGTAGTATAAAATGCTTAATAAGTCCATAATCATCTGGAGGATGGAAGGCACGAAGAGCGGAAGGCTATAAAAATGTTTTTGCTTGTAATTGTAGTTATAGTTTAGGTCTCAATTAGACCCGTTTCTCTATAACCATGGCTCTGGTACCAATCTGTAACACCCCCAATTCATGGATGCAGCGGAATTCAACTTGGGTGTTACTCGACGGCACAACAGTCATAATAATAGAAAACGAACTCTAATTGAGTCGTTTTAAAAGATTTATCATTCAAATTATATAAATATCAGAGATTACAAAATGAGGTCCCAGATGGTTCCATGTTTACAAATTACATTAGATGAATTTTTGAATGATAATGAAATTTATAGCCCTCTTGAATATTTGTGCCCTTCCGTGCCATCCTTGATCATCATGGACCTGAAATACATGCTTAAAAGGTCAACACAAAGGTTGAGTGATATTCATAGAGTTTGTTTAATGGTTGAACACAATATGTTGGTAGTGTGAGCTATAGACTCACACCAATAGTTGGAAAACAAAACAGTTATTATTATTTACTAAGCTTATGACACCAAAACGTTAACGGGTACCAATATCAATCGGCGGAGTTATCCCGGTAGGTAATTTGCTGTCATACCTAAATCACAAATATAGTGCATTTGTTTGAACTTAGTCAATACAAATGGGATTCGTCAATCCCAATAGGCCTATTCACAATACTCGCGCTCACTATTACTAGTGATTAAATGGTTCATAATAAGGGATATTGGATTTAGCAAGGATGGTACTTAGTAATAATAAAACAATCAGGTAGCATACAATTTAAAAGCATTGTGTTCGATTGAAAAATAATAGCATGTATTTCCCTCAAGGGTTTGTAAAACAATTAAGTAATGGAAAGTGAGGCTATAAACTCACCTTAAGTTATATAGCAAGTAGTGAATGTGATGGTCGAATCGCGAAGGTTTCTACAAGCAACCTATAATAGAATGTTGCGACTTAGGATTGGAGTAAAGAATATGAAGAATTGCCTATATATGTCTTGCATTTAGTCCATGATGTAGTACTTAGTGTATAGTGTAAGTCTTTGAATAAAAATGGTTTGTGAAACATGTATAGTTTGTATATCGCTTACTACCGTTCGGGCTGACATAATTCTGAGGCCATGTAGTAAACGTTCGAGGAGCCAAGACACTTTAATTCGTAAATCCACAACTCATCTCGACGGCTTGCTTTAATGAACCCCTCACATGAGGCTCCCTACTATTGTAGTATTTGATAAAATATATATAAGTTTTTGATCCGAAAAGTTACATGTCTAAATAATTGAATAAACTTAGGAAAGTTTACTTTTGGATGAAGATTGTTATTACAATGAGTTTCTTGAGTCTATTATGAATATTTCTTGTAAAGTCTCATGGTTATTTTGATGGAGTAGATCCAAATTGGATGTTTATGTTCCCATTAACTCTTTGGTTTATGTTTTCGACTTGGTAAGTTTATATAGTCTTTAGCCGTGGCTTTGCCATGACTTTGGTCATTTACCATTGTCTTGAGGCTCATCCTTGGCCTTAGCCATGGTTGTGGTCTTGGCTTTAGGTCATTAGACCTCTTGGTTTCATTTAACCATAACTATCACATGGTTATTTGGACTAAAAATGGGCTGTTAAGAATTTGAAGAAAAATATCACTCGAAAAGCATTTTCAGGGCTCGAGCTTCTTTAGACCTGAACGAAAACAACGTTCCAGAAAACTTTCGTGTTTTAACTTTTTGATGAATCGGACCAGAAGTGCGACTTTCAAAAAGGTCAGAATGTTTACAGCTTGTTTTAGGCAGTTTCGCCGTTTTGGTTTCGCTAACTTCTTATGGCCATAACGTTTAACTCGTGTACTCATTTTAGGTGATTCAAATTGCTATGTTTTCCTTGTTAAGTCCTCTTTAACAGTAGGTAAGTTTCCAATATCATAGTTATACTATTTTGGTCATGGTTCTCCATAAAAGTCACTAGTTTTCTTGTTTTCTTAACATAAGTTAACATATTTTTACCATAACTTGTTTCACTAATTTTTATACGTCATGAACATAATAACAAGACAATATATAGTATGAATGAAATATAAATAGCATGAAAATGGTATTTAGCAAGAAAGTATGTTAGGGTTTCCTTACAACTTTAGGCTTTCTAAAAGAAAGGAAGTGACTAGTAAGGATAGGACTTTGATTGACAAGCTTCTCTTCACTTTAGCAATCGTTCTACTCTTGTATTCTTGAAGGATTTGTGATCTTTGATAAACCGAAGTTATTTGAATGTTATAACGACGCCTTCTTGAAAGTCTGAAGCTATTTGAAGATTATCACTACGTCTTTTTGGAGACTTTAAAGTTATAACAACTTTTCTTAGAAAATTTCCAAGATTGAAGATCAAACACTAGTTTTCTTTAAAAAACTAGTTAACTTTCTTACAAAATATAAGAAAAGTGCCTTAGGGTTTTAGGACTTTGATAGATAAAGAGAGGAGGGTGCAAGGAATGATGTATGTTTAGTTGGCTATTTATAGGATGAGAAAAATAGTTAACCATATATTGGGTTAGAATTTAACCATGGTTAAGTTTACACTTGTAAACATCCTAGAGATCAATGGTTAAGATTAAGCCATCTTTCATGGTGACTAGCCAAAAATGCCACCTAGGGCAATAGTAAGGAGGTTAAGAGTTTTGTATTTTTATCTTGCCTTTACGGAGTCATTTTAGTCCCGTAAATTACTAACAGTAAGTATTTAATTCATGAAACGTAAAACCGGGTATCGTAAAAATACGAAACTTATAGGAATGATTAAACTCATCAATATACTCATCATTATCTTATAAAAATGAGTGATAAGTTTAATGGATCGCAAAAATGCTGATAACGCTGGAAACGTAGGTTTAAAACGCGTACTTCGCGTAAAACACTGAACTGGAAAACGTAAAATTCCAAAACTTTTGAAATTGTCGTAAAATAAGAGAAAATCATATTTCTATTGTTTATAATGTTTTATGGACGTATCGGGATGCTGGAATGACGTTTAAACCTAAAAGTAAATCTCGGACACGGCTTCGTGATTTTTGCAGAAATGATCCGACGAGTGTCAAACTCTCGGATTATCATTAAAATAGTTTAACTTATGAGAATATGAAATAAAAATTTCAGGAGTGAATAGTAAAAAGTGAATAGTAAAAATGAATAGTAATCCAAAAATGCGAATTGTTATAAGTTACCTCCTGCTAAAAGGTATGATAAAACACAAACCCGAATAATTCCACTTCATCGTCAAATAGGTGATAAAAACCTTTCTTCGTAACTGATAACGCTCTAATTATACATATTTATTCCCTCTATTATATATTATATATCTACTAAATTATATGGATTACTATGTTATTTGTGTGGAATTGGTACTAATCTAGTTGCAGGATTGATCAAGAGAAGAAAGTAGGAATATTACTTAAGAACCATTAAATGAAAAAAATTTAGTTAAAAGGAAGGACTTGGATCGAAAATACATGATTAAAGACCCAAGTACAGCCACACAAGGTCCTAAAATCAGCGTACTTGCTTGGCGAGTAAAAGAGTTTGATTCAATACGAAGTACGATGTACTTTCTATGAAGTACGACACACTTGACCTGACCATTACAAGAATAGAGTTATTGATTGCATTCATTGAGAGGCCAATCACTTGTCATCATTAAACACAAATGGAATTTTTACTCGTGCATTAGGAGCTATTTAATAGACCCTAGAGGTCAGGAAAAAAGGACTACAACAAGGGGGACTACTATAACTATTCCAAGGTTACTATACGAAGAAGATATCGGTGAACTCACACCAAGTTCACCATATCTAGGCAGTGTTTGAATTCGAAAGTGTTGTGACAGAGTCTATGAAAGGATACGTGTGGAGTTTTCTCTATGAAAACTATTTGATCAATCATTTGTAATCATTGGTATAATTCTCGTTTGAATATTTTGTATTATTAAGTTTATGAAAGTTATCTTGAATGTTATGAATTTTGTTACTAAAATAATGGAGTATTCGATTTATGTTTATTTTGGTGATGTAGTTATGTGATTGTTTAACATATATTCGATTGCTTGCTTTTGATACTATGGATAAGTTCAATTGATGAGATTATATTTGGTCCATTGCTAGTTGTTTGATGTATCTCTATGATAGAAGTAGGTCGAAAGGGTCTATTGCTTTGATATTATTTCAAGTTGTTTGTCTATGGCAACTTGGTGTTTGCCTTGTAGAAATTGACCAACAAAACCTCTATCGACCAAAACATGATCTTGTTTAATGCCTAGTCTCATGTCTAACGAACTTGATTGGGAAATTGACTTATTTGTACTTCTGTTATGAACATATCTAATTGCATTTGACATATTAAGAATTATAGGTCAAAAGGAGTTGTTAATATGTTGGATAGTTATACGTTTGAGTGATCACCAGTCATCTCTTGCTTATATACCTTGTTCATGATTGCAAGCTAGTCTTTATATGTGTTACTTTCATGTTTCTCAGCCTAAATAGACATACTTTAATATAATCTTGTTACACAATCTAATCAACCAAATTATCAGTCTATTGATAGTGACAATCTTTGGACTATTGCTTTTAAACAATGGTTAACTTTGCATTTCACCAATCTCTTAGGACGACCTGTTTTGCTAAATTACAATGAGGGTTATACTTTACCCATGTGTTAGTCAAAATAAATGGATAAAACTAGTACTATAAATTTAAAGCTTTATTAACACATCAAAGTTTATGAAGCCGCTACAGAGGATTGAAATTGATAAAAATAAGTAGGATAAGTGTTTTGAAACCTTTTTACAATCATAGCCATATAGTTTTCTGTCAAACTGAACAAAAATTTGCTTTCTGAGACTGAGTCTACGCCGCACTTAAGTTGTTGTGCGTCATATTCTCTAGAAAATTTCAAACTACGCCGGTTTTGTAACCAAAACCGCCGTACTTTCTGGAAAAATTACAAAATGCTTTCTAAGATAAAAACAAACAAATACAAAAACCTTTTAATGCTTAAATTCAATGCTGAGAACATGAGAATTGCTTTTTATGTGCTATTGCTGTTTGGTTTGATGCATTTGTTTATATGTTATGATTTATCGAAAATACAAAAATATTTGCTTATTTGGTTAATTAGTTATGGCATAATTAGCAAAATAGACCGGGCAACCATGGTCAATTCGGTTCCTACCCCCAGATCCAAAAATGTCTTTTTTAGACTGGGGCAACTTGTACAATTGGGCAACTGACGAGGTGTCACTTTTCTGCAAGTGACAAGTGTCACTTGTCTGTCAGTTTTTTGGGTAACTTGTGAATTTTTTGGGCAACAGCCGTTATTTTTTGGGCAACTGGGGACACTTGTCATCATATGGGTCGAGTTGCCCAGTTGCCCGGCCTAAAAAATACATTTTTGGATCTGGCGGCAGGAACCGATTTGACCATGGTTGCCCGGTCTATTTTGGTAATTATTTATTTACTTTTAAATGTTTATGCTTAATTCTTGTGTGGATTATTTGCTTGAATGTGATTTTGAGATATTTTAAAGAAAATGAAAAAACTAAACATGAAACTGGAAACAAGGGAAGTACGTCGTACTTATTCTCAAGTACGCCGGTATATCCTAGAAAAGTTTGAAAAACTTCTAAGTTTACAGAGGAAGTACGGCGTACTTGTTCTCAAGTACGCCGAACTTTTATGTTAGTTTCTTCACAGAAGACTTATATCTTCTTTGTTATGATTAAACCGATCGGTCTTTTGATTTCTGAATGTTTGATAATGTTATTGGAGTGCAAAATATCATTTAGTTTTATTTGTACTAACATACTAATATTTCATTTACTCAAAACCAAAACCACCAACAAACCACCACCTAAACCCAACCAAAGCCACCTAAACCACCAACAATAAAAACCGAGATCAAGAGATCCAAACGAAATGTTAGTGGTGGCGGCTAACGATTTAAATGATGGTTTTGGTGGTGGCGGCAAATTTAGATGGTGGTAGTGGCGACGGGGGTTTAGAGAGAGGGTTGTAGGTTGTTGTTAGGCGACTGGATCTCGGTTTACAACCAACAACCAATAACTGAAAACACCGCCTAAACCACCAACCAAACCACTAAAACAGCCTACACTACCAACCGAAACGCCAATAAAAACCATTGGTGATGGTGGCTGTGGTGCCGCTGATTGCTATGGTAGCAAAAGAGGGGTAGTTAGAGAGAGATAACATACTTCTAGTCTTGAGAGAAGTGAGAGGATATGTGTTTAGTGAGAGAGGAAGATATAGGCAGGTAGGTGAGAGGCGGTGTGGGTAAGTGTGTAGTTAATATTCTCTAATTTGTCAATACATTACTGTTAATACAAATATCGCCTAAAAACGTTATTTATATTTTACGATCTTTGCTAAGTTTTGTTAATGACAAAGTATGAACTTTAGCTAAGAGTAAATCATCACTTTAAGTGTTTAAGTCTTGTTTAAACTAATGTTTACATTTCCTTTTAAACAAAACATTGTTTTTATTTCTTAAATTAGAAAGTGTCTTGACACATCACATTTATTTCTTAAAATAGTAATGTCACATCACATTTAGGGCAAGCTTTGTCAATATTCATTTATGGTAAGAAAGTGTGTTTGACTAACCATATGTTTGCTTGCAAGACTTGTGTTTGACTAGGTGTAATGAGATGTGACCTTGTTTGGTTTGGGAGATTTATGGCAAAAACCAACTGCAGCCCTGACGGTACCCTGGGGGTACACGGGCGGAACCCATCTGAGGGTTCCGCCTGATCCGCCAGACCTGCAGAATGGTTTGCTATAAATACCAAACCATTTGTTAGTTTTGTGTAACCCCTTTAGGACATATTTTCACATACTCTCTCAACTAACTCAGTAACCTTTTGATTTGTGTGATTCTCTTATGTAGCAAGGGACTTCACAAGATCATTCAAGAAGTTACAAGCTTCAACTCTAAAGTTGCAAGTCTTGGTAGCTTGGTCATGTATAAGCTTTGGTAGTTTATACTTCATTTGTGTCATGTATGTAGAAGTAAGTGGTTAGTATTTAAGGCCTCAAAATACATAGTGTGTTGGGAGTTGTTGTACCCTTGTAAAAGAACTAATGGGAGTGGTTGTACCCTTGGTAAAGAACTCGACATCTAGTTTAGTGTCGGTAAAAGTGTAAGCGACGATGGGAGTGGTTGTACATCTAGCTTAGTGTCGGTAAAAGTGTAACCGACGTTGTAAAGGTTTTCTCCGCCGGTGAAAGGAGCTTGTTGATTAGTGCTTATAACTCTCGAGTTGGAAACTCGGGGTGTGGATGTAGGGCAAGGAAAAAGAGTCCTTGTAGCCGAACCACGATAAAGAATCATGTTGTGGTTTGATCGTTTATTTCTTTATCTTTGCTTATTACATGTTGTTCTTTAGTTAGAATAGCTAGTTACATATAAAGCTTTTCAAAGAACTAAACAAGTAAAGATATGTTTATATCTTCAAACAAAAGTAAAGCTTTTCAAAGAACTAAACAAGCAAAGTCAGGATCATCACAAGCAAAGCTTTTCAAAGTATGAAACTAGTAAAGTTAGAATTGTTATTCACATGAAAAACTTTTCAAAGATTTAAAAATATAATATTGTGTTTATATCTTTAAGCAAACTTAAAAGTTTTTAAAGATATTCAAGTTAAAAAGAATCGAAAAAGCGGTAAACTATTCAACCCCCCTTCTAGTTTTCCACAATTGGCATCAGGAGCTATGTTACTCAAGATCTTTAAAATATAATGTATTTTAAAACTTGGATCGATCCATGGATTTTGTAAATCTCAAATAAGGGCAACCTATTCAAAACCCACGGCTATTTGAAAAAGAAAACTTCCGTGAATGGAAAAGTAATTTTGAAAACTATGTGAAATTAATTGATCAAGATCTTTGGCATGTTATTTCTTTTGGTGATTTCAAACCAAAGAAAACAAGTTTTTGAAAACCAAGATAACTATCCTAAACTTGATAAAAATACTAAAGCTAAAACAATGCTTTATAAAGCTTTAGTACCAAATATGAAAGAATGTATTTTTGTCAAATGGCTAATGATATTTGGAAAAATATATTAAACTTTCATCAAGAAATATGTCAAGTCAAAGATGATCAATTTGATCTCACATATGAATTAGAAGTCTTAGAAATATTAATAGATAGACATTTAGTTGAGATAAATACATGTACTACTAGTTTAAATGTTTTAAATGAAGGTGTAAGTGAAGATGATTACTCATGTCAAGCTCTTAGTGGACTTGCTTACGATTCATGGAATAACACGGATGAAGATGAAGCCAACCATCCGGTTTGTGATTCTCAACTAGATAAAACATCAAGCAAGGTACACTTTGAAACCAAACACTTTTGCTTTGATAAATTTATCCTAGAGTTTTCTAAACTAGAAAATGAGTCTAAACGTTTATGAAACATGGACCTAAAAACTATCTTCAAGAATGAGTCTTCAAAATCTTTTAAGAATATCTTTGAAAAGGAAATCTTGTTAGAAGATAAAATGTCTAGAATTGAGAGTTATGTTAAAATTGATCTAGAATGTAAATTGTGTCTTGATTACAAACATAAGATTTAAAAGCAAAATGAGAAAGGAAAATTATTAGTTAAATTTGATGAAAGCTCAAAATCTATTGAAAGATTGTTGAGGAGTCAAAGGTTGTTTAAAGATAAAACCGGATTAGGACTTAACTCAAAAGCACCATCAACTAATAAAACAAAGCAAGTAAAATTTGTCAAACCTAGAAGAGAAATTTAGAGATAATTCAATCTCTAATAGAAACTCATGATAAAAGGATTAAGATTATCATGCTCTATGCCTTTATATGATTATCTAACCTTCTTGGATACATGAGTAATTGAGTTTCAAAGCGTGTCGTCAAACCAAGATTTTACGCGTAATGTTTATCCTCTTGATAGCATCTCTATGCAATTTAAAAGGTACGCATTACTTCAACTCGACTTTGATTATCTCTTGTTTCTAGCATTACGTGTTGGAATATGTGTTATTAGTAATACTCTTAAGTGTTTACCTGCTATTAGTAATAACTAAGATTAGATTCTATGCAACAAGGAATTTCGTCATTAGTACTAGTAGGAGATATAAGGTGTTTTGGTTCTTTAACCATCAAGAGATAAACACGAGAAACTCTTGAGTAAGTCTCACTCAACTCTTGTTTACAAGTGAGCTAACTTTGAATTTCCTAAGTGTTAAAATGTCTAACACTTTTGTGATGCTTGCAAAACAAACCTTTGTTAAACAATATTCTCAAATACTATACTTTGAGTCTTAAATAGTGTTTTTCTTCAATCACTCTTTACTGATAATCTCACATAAAACACACAAGGTGAAATAATTCACATTAGCATACATTAGGATGTGTGGAAGAAAATGAGTTTTCAACATCTAGGATTTACACATAAAATGTGACACTTAGTCTTATGATGTTGTACCTCTTGGATTTTTTCAAAACAAACAAAGTTCATAGTGTCTTAAGTAAGGAAACCCAAAGAGTCGAGGAGTCGTTGAATATAACATTTAACGAGTGATCTCCTCCTTCTAAGATATCATCTTTGGTATATGATAACTTGGTCGAAAGTCCAATGATGGCAAGACAAGTATGTTGTGTAAAACATTAAGAATAAAAGTACAAAATAACATCTTCTCACCATGAGTCAAACATTGAATCAAGTAAAATTGACATAAGTTATAAAACTTGATTTATAGGTCATAGTTGTGTCTAAACAAATTCAACAAAAACAATTTTTGGAATTTAGAGTAAAACAACTAGTGAAACAAAATAGATATTTCAAAGTAATCAAGTGAGTATAGTGTCAATAGTTGAAAGACTTTTTCATAATAAAAGCAAGCCCCAAAAGCAAGGGATTTTAACTTAAAGACATTCCTAGTCACTCTCTTGTTCTCAATGGTTAAGTTATTGATGACTTATCAAGAATGAGATTAGCAAATCCGTAGGTAAAACTAAACGTAGAGAAATGTTCGGAAGACTACTTGTTCTCATAACAATTAGATCCAACATTATGTTTAGTGTTTGTCTATGTGCTCGTTTTAGAGAAGATCCTAATACAACTCTTTAGGAAGAGCTTGTGTGGATACATCAAAAGGAATTATGTCGGTAATAAGTTGATAAGAAAAGCATAAGTGGTACTTGCACTTTTATACTTACTTACCCAATGATTCTCCAAAACGCGTAAGATTCTCAAATTAGTATCGGATGGAGAAGCACATCAACAAGCTCCGCTTGAACAAGCAAACTCGCGTCAATAACGGAATTCATCTTATCAACATTGTTATACCTTCAACAAAGGAAGCATCGACTTCAGCGACAATTCAATCCATTATGTTCTTAATTGACATATTGTGATCCATCATCATCGTCTTGGTAAAAATGTTCATTGAGACACATCTTAACTAAGAAAGTCTTATACGTTAACCATTCTATCAACGTTTTAACAAAACCTCTTGAATGAGAAGCATTCATCATCCCTAGGCTTAGTCAAAGACTCATAAGACCTAAAACCTTAGTTTTGAACAATTAGGATAAAACCACAAAAATCAAGACAATCCCTTTTGAATTTTTCCCTGCAGCTCCCACGGTACCCTCAAACCAAACGGGCGGAACCCTCTTTTTGGTTCCGCCTGGTCCGCCAAATCTACAGGATGTTTTATTTTAAATTTCAAAACCAAACACCTCTTTACTCACAACTCCAACTTATCATCAGCCCATAAGATTCACAAAATGAGCAAAACTTCAAGCATATTACTCATAACCTTTCATCACTCAAACCTCAAACAACCAATGTGAAATGAGAAACCGAGTTATCCTTTGTCCTATCAATATCGAGTCATCCACCATTTCCATGCCCTCAAAGAAACCAAGAGTCAATATCATCTTCACCAATAACTCCACCTAGTCATCTTCACAAGAAGATTCCACAATGTAACCAAACAAGTGTGTCATCCCCACTATAACCAAATTAAACCACCTTTCATGATACATAAAGCTATGTTCACCCTTGTGTCGCTCATTGAAACAAAGGGCAATTGTCATATCCATACTTGATGAGGCGAAAAATGAACCACTTTTAGGGGGTCATTTAAGCCCGGAATTGACTTTATTTGATCAAATATTTCCCTAAATCGTTCCTTTTGTGATTTTAGGTACTTTGGGAGTGGAATCTAGAAAAGGAAGCAATTCGGACGTTTTTGGAGCATAAAAGTGAAGAAAACGCCAAAGTCTTAATTTTCCTTGCTGGGAACAGTAGGTGACGGCGTCAAGAAGGAATCCTTGACGGCGTCAAGAGCAAATTTCCATGAAGATCCAGTACAGATTTGACGGCGTCACGAAGTAGGGCGTCAAGAGTAAAATTCATGACGGCCTGGAAATGCATAATACATGACGGCGTCAAAAGTAGATCAAGGCAGTCCGAGAAGAGTTTTGGCGGTGAGGTGACGGCGTCACAAGTTTGGTCTTGACGCCGTCAGACCCTATTTCCTATATATAGTTTTCTAATTTTCACATTAAAAAAGAGAGAAGTTTTGGAGAAACCCTAAGTACGAACTTGGTGCAAATTTTACAGGTTTTTCAAGGGTTATAAGCCCTTGATACCTTTAATGTGTAATTGAGATAAGTGTTCTTTTAATTCAATCAATATGTCTATGTGTTGGTTGTCTATATCTTGTTCTTGTCTTAATTCCATCATGCTAGGCTAGATCTATCTTGTGTTTGCTTGGATCTAATGAAACCTAGATGTTAATTATGTGTTGATTACTTGTTTATAATTGTTTTGGATTAATGATTTTTATGTTAGGCTTAAGAAAACTGGCAGATCTCCAATTGGTAACATGCTTGAACATCTTAAGAAACATGAACCGATGTGCACTAGGTCTTTATTGGTTGTATTTAATGCATGAGCCACTATTTATAATCCCTATGGTTGTGCTGGGCATGGTATAGGAGGAGATAAGAGCTCATATAATTGGGGAGTTAAGTGCGCCACCCCATGAATGATATTAAGGAATACGATCCATCATCCATGCAACTATAACAAGTAATTAACGTGTAAAAGATGTCTAGGGAGTAGTGAAATCTAAGTAAACACATTTTCTCCACTTATTGCTCACAACTTTAGTATAATTTAGTTTATTTTCATTTCTAGGATTTTATTTTGATTGCATCTTTAGTATTGGGTTAGTTGACTAGCAACTAATTCCGCCCAAATCCTTCAAACCCGAGATTTTTACTTGCTTTCTAAAAAAATATAAAAAATACAAAAATAATCATCCCTCACCTTTAGAACTAGTATTTAGGTTTTCTAATCCTAGCGACACTATTCCTAGTTGAACGATCAATCCCCCGGTACTTGTCACTATACTATACTACAACGATCAGGTACACTGCCTGGTGGGGGTTGTAAGCTTCTCAAGATCCCTTGAGAGGTATAGCCTGGTGCGATTCCCACGTATCAAGTTTTTGGCGCCGCAGCCCAGGGAAATAGTTATTGTCTAGGTTAGAATTTCTTTTTATTAGGTCTACTTGCTAGATTCCTTTCTAGTAAGATTTTATTTTTATTTTTTTTAGGTATCTTTAGTCTATCTTGTTTCTTTGTGTCCTTCGTTCGTAAACTATTTCGATGGATCGCAATAACATTGATCGTTTGATTCCTGTTATTCGTGTTTTTCGTCGTAGGATTTTCCAAATGCCCGCCCCACTTCCTTTAATGGAAAATGAGAACCCACCTAACCTCTCACCCAACCACCACTTTGACAATAATTCTGAGTTAGAAGAGTCTGATCATGATGATGACCGTAGGGCTAGTCCTTTTTACTATTCTGACTCCGATGGGGATCTTGATGATGGTGATGTGATTAATGAGAATAAGATGGAAGAAGAAATAAACCCTCTTAGGTATGTTGACCCTAGAACTAGGATTGAGTGTGATAGTTCATTTAACATGCAATTCCCTTGTCAGATCGGATTTAAGAGCTTTAACGCCTATCTCAACTCATCTCTTCCAATGAACATAATCTCACGTAATGAATACAATAAAATCATGGTAGATGAGTTAGAATACAAAAGTGAAAATATTATTGCTAAGGCAATACCATTGCATGTGTTTGTAGGAAGCTTGGTTTATCTTGTTGAGTTCATGATTATGGAGAATCTAGGAGAGTTTATTGATGATAAGTTGACCCAAGTTGTGTTTGTAAAACCTTTCAAACGGTTGACCAACCTCGATGAAAAACTCATAGAAGGGTTAATTACATTCTCGGATGGGGATGAAGATTTTGTCTATCAAATGCCCCGCACACACCCTAGGTTCAAAGATTTTTCCATGGAAAAGTGTAGTAGGTATCCGCCCATGGAAATGTTAAGTGAGAATGATAAGAGAAAAGGACTTAAGTACACTCATGAAAAGAATAAAAGATACTATCGCGGATGCTTAGAGTTAGGAGATGAATATAAGAAAGATGAGGCGACTATTAGATGGCTCACATTTGGTTATGTGAGCATAAGCGATACACGTTGACCCATGACCTTGAATCTAGCTACAAGACTCGTAAATAAAGAAAAGCGCTTCTTGGGAGGCAACCCATGTTTTGTGTGATTTTATTTTTGTTTGTTTGTTATTTGCTTCCGTATGCATGCTTTATTTTTATTGTTGGTAGATCATGTTTCTAAACTAAATAGTGGAAATACTTTACTTTGTTGTTTTGGCCTAGTCTTAACTCCACCTAAAAGTATTTTTGCAAAAGATAAGTGTAAGGGGAAACCCCAAATATGTTTTTAAGAAACAAACCGAGCATGATTCTCCACAATATTAAATGAACATATATATTCGTACTTGTTAGAGTCAAATTCTTGTATTGAGTCATAATGAAGTTTTACAGGATTTTTCAGGAAGTAAGACCAAGTTTTTCCAGAAATTTTCCGAAAACTTAACATAAGAATTTCTGCAGGTCACTTCTGACGGCGTCAAGAGTTAACTCTTGACGGCGTCAAGTGTAATAATCTGGAAATTTTACCAGTTTTGTTTTTCTAACGGAGTCTTATGGTTTTTGTGAATTATTAAGTTTTATAATCTCCAGGAAATCTGCAAACTTCATTCCACAAACATTATATCTTATCTTGTTTTCTTGGACTTAGTAACTTATATAGGATGCCGCCGATTTTATGCGAGGTTGTTTTGTCTATTTTCTCAGGTTTTACAGGTTATGTATGACAAGAAGATGATTTACATTTTGGAAGGAAGCTTTGATTGTTCATTTTCATGGAGGAAGATTTGACCTGGTCACCTTATTATCCATACCGAGCGAATCAGGGGAGTATTTGATTTCATTCTTTTTATTTTTTTCACTTTTACATTCTTTACTTGAACATTGGGGACAATGTTCATCTTAAGTGTAAGGGGAGGGTAAAAAGATGATACCTTACATATGCACTTTCGCTTGAGTTTGTTTTGTTTGATGGTAGATGTGTAATAAAACTATGAGAAATACTTGTTAGTGCAATTTTAGCGCCAAATTTAAAATTTTTTACAACATTTAGGAGTGAAACTTTAGCCATAGCAAGCGTCTCATGGATAGGAGATTGTATGACTAGCACATAACCGTATATTCAGAAAAATTTTCCACCCAAATATGTGAGGTTTGCCTTTAGATTTGATAGGAAAAGCATTTACTATTAGTGCTTATAAGTGTACCGGTAGCATTTAGATTCTAGAACTTGCGTTAGTGATGCATCCCAAGACCGCTAGTGAGACTACATTCGTGTGGTAGGATTTACTACATGATAAGAGGCATTAGGATCACCCTTGTGTTAAACCCGTATCATAATTACTTGACCATTTAAGTCATATTACTTGGCTAGTTAAGTCAACTAATTTTTCCCATACCCTTAGCGTTGTACTCATTTTTAGTACACGAAACCCCTAGTACACCCCTTCGAGCCTATTTTTTCGTTTCTAACTTTAAGCATTTTACTTAAAGGAAGAATTTGTTACACCCCACTTAAATGTACACCCAAATCGCCTTAGCCTTCCGTGTATGCGCTCATTTTTAGTGCATTATTGTTATTTGTTAAACCCTAAGTTAACTTTCTAATTGATTACATGGTTGCTAAGTCGAGTCATATCCTTGTACATATTGTTTTGGGACGATTGGGACTCATGGGTAAAGTACTTGTTTTATGGAGTAATGGGGAAGAATATCATTTATTACCCCCATATGTACGTTAATCTTAAAAGTGCTCCAAGTGTTTTGATTATCTTAATTCGAGTCATTAGATTAGTTTATTGTAAAGTATGTAAAAATTCAAGTGTAAGGGGAATGCCCAACCCCTATGATGTATTATTTTGGATGGTAGGGTAAGAGTGTATGCAAAAAAAAAAAAAAAAAAAAAAAAAAAAAAAAAAAAAAAAAAAAAAAAATCGGAAAAATCAAGAAAAAAAAAAATAGAAAAGGAAAAGAGAAAAAACATACGGACTACCATCCCTTTTTACTCTATGTTTATTTTATGTTTTTGTTATTTTTTATTTATTAGCTTAAGTCGAGTCTAGTCTTGGCTTACCAACGCCACATTGTAGATGTAATTAACCAA
Source organism: Artemisia argyi (assembly GCA_030686995.1). Taxonomy (NCBI): domain Eukaryota; kingdom Viridiplantae; phylum Streptophyta; class Magnoliopsida; order Asterales; family Asteraceae; genus Artemisia; species Artemisia argyi. The sequence goes on from JARVZY010002762.1 coordinate 81,010, forward strand.
GATTGTTAACTTGTCACTAGTAAAAACTTCCTTTATCAAACAAAACCGTGTATTTCATATCCCTACACCTAACGTTACAACCCTTTAAAATACCTCTTTGATAGTTTATCCTAGGTGCTTACGCCATCTGGTGGAGGTTTGATCCTTTCCCAAGCCTATGGTAATCTATTTTGCTATGACAGGTAGTAAGAGATATCTTCCGTCTCCATATTGTAATTTATACTTTATTACACCCGAGAGATGTGAGTATCTAAACACTATTTGTGAGGTGCTAGTGTATGACCTCCGTGCTTCTCTATTGGTCGTCAAGAGTAAAATTCATGACGGCTTGGAAATGCATAATACATGACGGCATCAAAAGTAGATCAAGGCAGTCCGAGAAGAGTTTTGGCGGCGAGGTGACGGCTTCACAAGTTTGGTCTTGACGCCGTCAGACCCTATTTCCTATATATAGTTTTCTAATTTTCACATTAAAAAAGAGAGAAGTTTTGGAGAAACCCTAAGTACGAACTTGGTGCGAATTTTACAGGTTTTTCAAGGGTTCTAAGCCCTTGATACCTTTCATGTGTAATTGAGATAAGTGTTCTTTTAATTCAATCAATATGTCTATGTGTTGGTTGTCTATATCTTGTTCTTGTCATAATTCCATCATGCTAGGCTAGATCTATCTTGTGTTTTCTTGGATCTAATGAAACCTAGATGTTAATTATGTGTTGATTACTTGTTTATAATTGTTTTGGATGAATGATTTTTATGTTAGGCTTAAGAAAACTGGCAGATCTCCAATTGGTAACATGCTTGAACGTCTTAAGAAACATGAACCGATGTGCACTAGGTCTTTATTGGTTGTATTTAATGCATGAGCCACTATTTATAATCCCTATGATTGTGCTGGGCATGGTATAGGAGGAGATAAGAGCTCATAGAATTGGGGAGTTAAGTGCGCCACCCCATGAATGATATTAAGGAATACGATCCGTCATCCATGCAACTATAACAAGTAATTAATGTGTAAAAGATGTATAGGGAGTAGTGAAATCTAAGTAAACACATTTTCTCCACTTATTGCTCACAACTTTAGTATAGTTTAGTTTATTTTCATTTCTAGTATTTTATTTTGATTGCATCTTTAGTATTGGGTTAGTTGACTAGCAACTAATTCCGCCCAAATCTTTCAAACCCGAGATTTTTACTTGCTTTCTAAAAAAATATAAAAAATACAAAAATAATCATCCCTCACCTTTAGAACTAGTATTTAGGTTTTCTAATCCTAGCGACACTATTCCTAGTTGAACGATCAATCCCCCGGTACTTGTCACTTTACTATACTACAACGATCGGGTACACTGCCTGGTGGGGGTTGTAAGCTTCTCAAGATCCCTTGAGAGGTAAAGCCTGGTGCGATTCCCACGTATTAATACTCTCATTAACATATTTGTCTATGTCGTCAAAAGTCAAGTGAATTTCATTATGAAATGCGTCTCTTCCACTTTCTAGCAAGTGAAGAACACAAAGAAGATATCCAAGCTTCAAGTGTTGTCAAGCAATCACCACCTCATTTCACATATCCACTCTCGGTCGTCAACCATACTTTACCACCGTTCACCACATTGTTAAAACAAATGAAAAACATCATTGAAACATCACTTGCATTATAAAACGTTTTTAAGCATCAAAATGAGTCAAGTTAACCGCACCTCCACATTGTCTTCATATAGGCACACACTAGAACATGCACATTACAATAGTTGTTCACTTAGACTAAAATGTGAAATTTTGATTTTCTATGAATCATAATGCCTCCTCTAACTCACTACGACCACAAGGACACCATCAAGTACCTACCCAAACACCACAAAACCAAAGGTCTTACTCAAACTCAATTCGTTGTTTTCAAAGCCTTAGAAAAACGATATGTCCATAAGGGTAGAACCATTGATCCATCCTTCTTAGAAGGTACAAACCTCTACACGGAACTTGCCACAATCAACTTGAGTGTTGTTCTAGGGTTCATTTTATGCATCCGTCACCCTCTCCAAGGATGAGTATGGTCGCATGTCTATTAACTTTAGGGCTAGTAGTCATCAATACTCCTTCACTCTCGAGGAGTTTGCTCAAATCCTAGGTGTCCCAAACCATGGTACTTGCATCTACTCCGACTTGCACTCCCTCTCAACTCTTGACACACTCTTTGACCACATCCATCCCTATGATACCCCTCTTGTGTCCAAAGATGAACTTCGTGACCACCTCTTCATTAGGACCACCAACACTAGGAGAACTAGAACCAGAAATGAGGTCATCAAGGACCCATATGGAATGGAATTCAATGAACTCAAGCCCCAATTCAAGAAATGGGAAGAACTCCTTAGAGCCAATGTAATTAGCACCATAGGAAACCGGGATCACATCAATGTTTGTCTTTGCTACATGCTCTACTCCTTGTCCGTTAGGCAACCCTTCAACCTTGACTACTACATGACCAAGAGAATGACCGACATTCCCGTGCAAGGCACAACGTCTTTGCCGTATGGAATGCTCTTGACCCGTCTCTTTAGGTTCATCTCTCCCATTCCATCAACTCCTAGAGTTCTTCACCTATACTACTCTCTCATTCCATACGCTTTTGTCCCACTAAGTGTTAGGAGAATCTACAAAGCCCAAGGTAAACATTTTCCAACTTTAGGCTTTGCCCAACTCTAGGATCCCACCTCTAGAATACATTTTCCAACTTTCGGATATTCCAAATGAGTCGGCGGAGTTCAAGCAAACAAAGGGGATGTTCAAAAACATCGAGATATTTCTTGGAAAGCTCAAGAAGAAGATTGACCGTCTATGAGAGCGGGTGTGTAGGAGTGTTTGGCACTAGGTGCTATTTGAAGAATTTGGTCGTTTAAACATTACGTGTTATGTATTTGTGTGTTGGTAAGATATTTAGTACTATTTGGAACTTGTAGGAACTAATAATGATGCAGGACGACAACATTTGGCATGTTGTCAAATTTTCATGTTTATGATAATTTCACTAAGTATAGTGAAATTCGCTAGCCCCCGGTCAAAGTCCAATCGTATGCGTCCTTACAAGTCCAATTTTTGCATTTTCTAACCAGATATGAATTATATTTTTGTTTTTAGAAGTTTTCGAAAAATTTGAAAATCGTCTCGCGGGTCAAAAATGCGGACTGCCAAGTTTTTCAGGTCTGGCGAATCTGGCGGCACCCAAAAATGGGTTCCGCCAGTGTATTTTCTGGGCAATCCAGAAATGGCCCAACGGACCAGCCGGAACCCTCAGGAGGGTTCCGCCTGTGTTGTCTCAAGGTTCCGCCAGTCACCTGCAGAAAATTTTTGTCATTTTTCTTAAGTTCAAAACTTGTAAAGTGTCTAATCATTTTCTTTAGTGAGAAACATCTTCCCTTACCTCCAATAACCATACTATGACAACTCTCACTCACTAAAACAATTAGGAAGTCACTTCCCACCAAAAATTCGAATTCAAACATAACTAACCCAAGGAACCCTTTTAAAGGATCCTTCAAACCATTGGAACATTTTCAAACCAAATCGCTTCCCATGATCACAAAGCATTGAGTTCATATGTTGGTCTTTCACTCCACCAAATTCCATTGGATTGACATCAAATCATTTGAAACCTCAATCTTTGTATGGAACACATCAAATCCAAACACTCCTTCCCACAATTCTTTTTAAGTTTGATCACTTTAGAATACCCCAAAACTCACACCAACACCATTACTTCTCTCAAACCAAAGATTTGAGATGACTTAATCAAACACCTCATCCGAATCATCAAGCTAAAACCACTAGGACTAGTGTTAAACCTTGTTGCTTCAACAAAACCATCAAATCAAGCTCATCACTTGACATTTCTTCACCTATCCAAAACTTCCTTAACCTTACTACCTCAACATCATATTCAATACCTTGCAACATCAACATGACCACTATTCAAGATTTCCTCAATCTTGTTACTCCAACATCCTCTCCCAAACATGGCAATACAAACATATACACTTTTCAACCATCAAAAACTTTTTCAACCATCGATCACCAACACTTACACCAATGGAACTTTTCCATACACCACCAACATCATCACATCCACTATTGGAAACTTTTGAAAACCTATCACCTAAACCATCAAGCCCTCCATCATTGTCACTTTTTGACACCATTGCCAAAACAGAAACCCAACAACAACCAATATTTCAACCAAATGAGTCATTGGATGATGCACCTCATCCACCGTCATTGTTTGAGAGTTTGGCTTACCATTATGCTAGACCTTAAATTTTTTTTCAAATGATCAAGGTCATACACACCTACAATCATTTGTGTTTCACCCCATTTACAAAAAACCTTCATGGTAATCCTTTCGGAGAACCAAGCTTCCATCACTTTGTTCAACGATAACAACCACAAGAACCTTCCCAACACTTTGAATCTCTATTTTCTTCGTATAAGAAAATAGAAGCATCTCAATGATCTTTCACCAAGACCAACAAAACCACCACCTTTCACAAATGAATAACCAAGGTCATTGCTTAACCAAAATGAGTCTTTCGACCACAACCAACCACCACAACAAGAGTATCACAACCCAAAACCATTGTTGTTTCACCCTATCCAATAAAACGAGGTTTATCCTAAACCACATTTTGGATAGTCTCAAGTTTAGAGTCTCCAAAATGAAACAAAACCGTCTCTTTTGGAAAATATTTCTTATTAAAACCAACAAACCAAGCTTAGAGCACCAACACCACCTCAAGTTTAGAGTCTCCAAAATGAAACAAAATCGTTTCTTTTGGAAAACGTTTCACCATTTAAACCAAAACCGTGTCACCTCCACAACATTCAAAATAAAGCCCGCTACAACCCTCAACACACATTTTCATCCTTAAACAACCTTAGCCTTGTTTTTGGAAAATGTTTCTCATTAAGGAAAATGATGATTTCCTTGTAGCATTTTATGTTCTTAGTTTATTTTTGGTTTTTATTTATTTTTAAGAATTAGGATAATGTCGTCCTAAGTTCTTGTCTTTGACTTTTTAAGAGTCAAAATTCTACATGAAATGTATTTCATTTTACTACTAGGTTTGCATATATATCTTGTGTTTTAGGAACTAACCTTTCTTTTTGTAGGATCATTATCCATGTTTTCCTTCCTTGATACTCCATTTAGGGGAGTAATATTCAAGGGGGAGCATGAGTGTTGCGTTATTCCACTTCACAACTCTTAGTTGTGTTTTAGACATGAAATGCTTTCATGACTTGTCTTGTGCAACAACTAACCTTTTTCTTGTAGGTTCAAAATCCATGTCTCCTCTCTTGGCACTCCATTTAGGGGGAGTATCGTCCAAGGGGAGCAAGTGCTTACTTCCGCTTCGCTACTCTTCTTTTTGTTTTGACAAAAAGGGGGAGAATTTATATAAAAACTTGTTTCAAAATTTTTTTTGTGCTTATCACCTCATCTTTGCAAAAACAAGTTTTTATACTAACTTTATAAGACTTAACACTAAAACTAGTGACTTACTTATAAATAAAGTTTATGTTTTGTCATCAACAAAAAGGGGGAGATTGTTAATACAAATATCGCCTAAAAACGTTATTTATATTTTACGATCTTTGCTAAGTTTTGTTAATGACAAAGTATGAACTTTAGCTAAGAGTAAATCATCACTTTAAGTGTTTAAGTCTTGTTTAAACTAATGTTTACATCTCCTTTTAAACAAAACATTGTTTTTATTTCTTAAATTAGAAAGTGTCTTGTCACATCACATTTATTTCTTAAAATAGTAATGTCACATCATATTTAGGGCAAGCTTTGTCAATATTCCTTTATGGTAAGAAAGTGTGTTTGACTAACCATATGTTTGCTTGCAAGACTTATGTTTGACTAGGTGTAATGAGATGTGACCTTGTTTGGTTTGAGAGATTTATTGCAAAAACCAACTGCAGCCCTGACGGTACCCTGGGGGTACACGGGCGGAACCCATCTGAGGGTTCCGCCTGATCTGCCAGACCTGCAGAATGGTTTGCTATAAATACCAAACCATTTGTTAGTTTTGTGTAACCCCTTTAGGACATATTTTCACATACTCTCTCAACTAACTCAGTAACCTTTTGATTTGTGTGATTCTCTTATGTAGCAAGGGACTTCACAAGATCATTCAAGAAGTTACAAGCTTCAACTCTAAAGTTGCAAGTCTTGGTAGCTTGGTCATGTATAAGCTTTGGTAGTTTATACTTCATTTGTGCCATGTATGTAGAAGTAAGTGGTTAGTATTTTAGGCCTCAAAATACATAGTGTGTTGGGAGTTGTTGTACCCTTGTAAAAGAACTAACGGGAGTGGTTGTACCCTTGGTAAAGAACTCAACATCTAGCTTAGTGTCGGTAAAAATGTAAGCGACGATGGGAGTGGTTGTACCCATATAAAAGAACTCGACATCTAGCTTAGTGTCGGTAAAAGTGTAAGCGACGTTGTAAAGGTTTTCTCCACCGGTGAAAGGAGCTTGTTGATTAGTGCTTATAACTCTCGAGTTGGAAACTCGGGGCGTGGATGTAGGGCAAGGAAAAAGAGTCCTTGTAGCCGAACCATGATAAACAATCGTGTTGTGGTTTGATCGTTTCTTTCTTTATCTTTGCTTATTACATGTTGTTCTTTAGTTAGAATAGCTAGTTACATATAAAGATTTTCAAAGAACTAAACAAGTAAAGATGTGTTTATATCTTCAAACAAAAGTAAAGGATTTCAAAGAACTAAACAAGCAAAGTTAGGATCATCACAAGCAAAGCTTTTCAAAGTATGAAACTAGTAAAGTTAGAATTTTTATTCACATGAAAAGCTTTTCAAATAATCAAACATATAACATTGTGTTTATATCTTTAAGCAAACGTAAAAGTTTTTAAAGATATTCAAGTTAAAAAGAATCGAAAAAGCATTAACTATTCAACCCCCTTCTAGTTTTCCACAATTACGATAATAGATTCAATCATTCACTATTTCCAGCCATTTTCCAGCTGAGTTTATTGTCCAGCATATTTTGTTTATTGCTTTCCAAACTTTCCAAAATTCCAGCGTATTATTGCCAATTTGTCTAAAAGCCATTTCAAGGTTTGACCATGTTTCAAGATTACACTTTCAAGATTGACCATGTATCATTTATATGTAGTTAAGATAATAACATGTACTTTTCATTTTAGAAGTGTTTTAAAAATAACATTAATTAGTGTATTTAATTATTTTACATTTTGGATTTTGTTGTATCTTGTTTAGATTGTACATTATGAATATTTTATTGTACTTTTTAGTAAGAGGTGTTTTAATTGATTGTATTTAATTTGATAGTTATGCTTTTAACTGGTTGTACAATGTGAATAACTCATTGTATTTATAAGTAATGAGGTGTTTTAATAGAAGTATTAATTATGTTTTAATTTAATGTTGTAATGCTGAATTTTATGGCATTAAATATATAATTGTGTTGATATATAATTGTGTTGATATTACTTGTACCCTTAGCATTAAAAGGTGTAATGTTAAATTTTAAGGTTTGCATTAATTTTTAGGCCATCAATGGCCGAAAGTGGCTACAAAACTTGTAAATCTCTAATTGTATTGATTTTAATGTATTAAATGTCTAATTGTGTTGATATTACTTGTACTTTTAGCATTAAAATATGTAATACTTAATTTTAAGTATTTCTATATTTAGTAGGCCTAAATGCTTTATAAAATAGTTAGATGCACTCTCCCTTGCATTGTTAACAGTCATAAACGTCAAACAACTAATAGCATAAAAAATATCAACATCCAACGTAAACGTTTTAAGTTAAATATAGTAACATCAACAACCATAACCATGTAACAGTCAAGTTATTGTTTTAAAAATAATTGCATCGTTAACAGTTATAAGCGGTAAAATAGAACGTAGCATCAGCAGTTAGAAATATGAAACAACCGAGCTAATGTTTAAAAGATCTTACGAAATGGAACTCACCCCAAAGTAGTTAGATGTGCAAATCGGATTCAAATCTATCAAAAATCAAGTAGATCTGTGCACAATGATACTATAGTTAGAGTTTGTAGGTAGATCGGAGATCTGAGAGAGTGAGATATAGAGAAAAGTTCAAAATACATCCCTGTGGTATGTCAAATGATCGATTTACATCATTTTTCTTTTTTTGACTCAAAATTCATCTCTCCGTTAGTAACTTTGGAACAAATACATCCCCCAGTTAGTAATATTAGTTACTATGGAGTAACGATGCAAATAATTTTCTGTTATCTCCTAACAAGAGTTAAAATAGTTGCATCGTTAGTCCTCATTGAGTTAAAATATTTGTATCGTTAGTCCTCTTTGACTATAGAGTTAAAATATTTGCATTGTTAGTCCTCATTGAGTTAGAATATTTGCATCGTTAGTCCTCATTGACTATTCTTACGTTTTTATCCTTTTTTATTCGTTTTTCTTACGTTTTTATCCCTTTTTCTCATGTTTTTATCAGTTTTCATCCATTTTTCTCATGTTTTTATCCGTTTTTTCTGTTTTTCTCACGTTTATATCAGTGCTCATACACTTTTATTCGTTTTCGTCTATTTTTCTATGTTTTCATCCGTTTTTCTTATATTTTATCTGGTTTCATCCATTTTTTTATATATAATATGTATGAAAACAGATAAAAATATATGAATATTGATAAAAACATATGAAAACTTGACATTTGATAAAAATGTTTCTGAATCGATTTTAAATCACGATTTTGACTCCTTTCTGGTCCAAATCATCAAAAGTGTAAAACACGAAAGTTGTCCGGAATAATGTTTTACATCAAGACAAGTGAGATTTTAACCTGAAATAGTGGTTTTTACTACCAAAACTTAAGCTGTTATGAATTTGGTCGAAAATCGCTTAAGTTTTGGCAGTAAAAAGCCACTATTTCAGGTTAAAATCGCGCGCGTCTTGATGTAAAACATTATTCCGGACAACTTTCGTGTTTTACACTTTTGGTGATTCGGACGAGAAAGGAGTCAAAATCATGATTTAAAATCGAGATTTAAAATCGATTCAGAAACATTTTTATCAAATGTCAAGTTTTCATACGTTTTTATCAATTTTCATATATTTTTATCCGTTTTCAAACATATTATATATAAAAAAAATGGATGAAACCAAATAAAATATAAGAAAAACGGATGAAAACGTAGAAAAATAGACGAAAACGAATAAAAGTGTATGAGCACGGATAAAAACGTGAGAAAAACGGAAGAAACAGATAAAAACATGAGAAAATGGATGAAAACTGATAAAAACATGAGAAAAGGAGATAAAAACGGACGAAACGTAAGAAGAACGGACGAAAAAAGATAAAAACGTAAGAATAGTCAATGAGGACTAACAATGCAAATATTTTAACTTAATGAGGACTAACGATGCAAATATTTTAACTCAATGAGGACTAACGTTGCAAATATTTTAACTCTATAGTCAATGAGGACTAACGATGCAAATATTTTAACTCAATGAGGACTAATGATGCAAATATTTTAACTCTATAGTCAAAGAGGACTAACGATGCAAATATTTTAACTCAATCAGGACTAACGATGCAACTATTTTAACTCTTGTTAGGTGATAACGGAAAATCATTTGCATCGTTAGTCCATAGTAACTGATATTACTAACTTGGAGATGTATTTGTTCCAAAGTTACTAACGGATGGATGAATTTTGAGTCAAAAAAAAGAAAAAGGATGTAAATCGGTCATTTGACATACCACAGGGATGTATTTTGGATTTTTCTCTTAGATATATCTAGATAAAGTGTGTGTGTATTTTTTTTAAGAGAGAGAGAGAGTATTGTCTTTTTTTTATATAAAAATGTTAAACAACACCATAAACGACGTCGTTTTGTAAGCCTTTGTATGTTAACACCAAACGACAACCGTTAGCCCAAGAGAGTACGCAAAACGAAAATATTCATTAAACAACGTTGTTTTCACGGGGCCAAAAATGGCGTCATTTTGAACGCAAGTTAGTATAATTGGGCTTTATAATTTTAAATACAGTAAATCCTCTATAAATTAATACTCGATAAATTAATAATATCGTTAAAATTAATAATTTGTCCGGTCCCAACTTGGGACTAGTTCAAATTTGGACCCCAATCAATAAAATAATAAGATAATAATTTTTTTGAAATCACAGTTTATATATAGAGTAAATTGCAAAAATGGTCCTTCATGTTCCACGAAATTGCAAAAATGGGACCGAGACAAAATGCAGCGCAAAAAAGACATCAACATTCTGAATTTTCGCAAAATCGCCACCGAGAGGCCTTTTCCGTTAGTTTTCCCGTTAAGTGCCACGTCCATGAGGGTAGTATCGTCATTTTACCCTTTTCCCGCCAATAACTTCAGTTGCCAGTGCTTTGTTTTACAAATTTAGTCCTTTAGAGCAATACTTTATATACGGGTCTCAATTTCTTCCAAGGAGAACATTAATTTCACAGGTAAAGATCTTGAGAATGGTTAAGCTATGGCAAAATCGTGCACGCAGTACCCCGATACCTGATTTAGGAATCCTTTATAGTAAGAATACTCTGTTCCATTTTAATGTTTTCCATTTAAACTTGTTATTGTTGTCGGAAGTAATTGATGTTTTATGTGTTCCACAGATTTGAATGAAAAGGTGTTTTCTTTGCAAATCCATCACAATGGTGAATTTACCTCAAAACCAGGAAGAAGATATCTCTTTGGAGATACAGATTGGTTTGACGGAATTCACTCTAACGTTTTCTCCATGGAATTATTGGGCGAAATGTTAGAGGATTTAGGTTACTCGGATAGTACCCTTATGTTTACTCACTTTAGGATACCTGGGGAGTCACTGGATGATGGTTTGCTACCACTAAAGTCTGACGAAGATGTGAAGACACTTGTGGAGTATGTTCCTATATTTACACAATTGGAGTTGTATATTGAAACCGGTGTTTCAATTGTTGAGTGTGAGATGATGGATCGAATGATGACTAAGGGCAAGGGTGTGGTGATAGAAGAAATAGTTGATGATGATATGAATGAGGCTGCTGGAAAGGGTGTTGATGGTGAGACTGGAAACAGTGAGAAATTACTATTGTTAGAGTGGCATAAAGAGTGGCATAAGACAAGACAACCTAAGAAGGCTGGACCTGTTTTTGATACTGATTCTGACAGTGACTTCCCACCAACATTTTGTGCCGAAAAAATGATTGCAGATCATACAAAAAGGATGAGTGATGAGTTTCAATTCAGAAGGTTATTGGGAGAGATTGACCAACACTTTACTGTGGAGGATTCAAGTGAGGAGTCTACAGGTTTGCTCGATTTTGATGATGCGTATTATGATGACGCAAGTGATGAAGAGGTTGCTCAAGAATGGCATGGTGATCCATACCATTTAGTTGATGTACCTGAACCTGAAGAGATGCATGCGATTGAAGAGCCTCAAGAGATTAGTGACATGTTTGCTGAAATATATCAAGCATTGGATGAACTTGATGACGTAGTTGCAGCTGGAGAAGGAACAGAGGTGTATGCTATTTTTGCTGAACCAATTAGTTTCAGTTTGGTTCCACTTGTGATTGTTGGTGAAGAAAGGTTTGCAAATTTGGATGTTGATGGTGATGATGGTGAACAAAGAGTTCGTGATGTGGTTGTGATACCAGATGATCAGTGTGCTCTAGTAGTTGGAAATGAGGGATGTATGCCAGTTGTTGAAGGAGATGTGATTAAGGACAACGAGGTTGCTAAACAAGGAGATGAGCCAGTTCAAGTGCTTGAAAAAAATGGAGTTGGGAAAGATGGAGTGATCGCAGAGGACAAGTTTGAAGACCAAGGAAGATCAATCAAGAGGCGAAGACTGATGCCTGACAAAAAACCCAAGGTTGTTGCTGACAAGAAACCCAAGGATGATGCTGACAAGAATCCCAAGGATGATGCTAAATAATGGTTATGCTTTTATGTTTAGGTCAATAAATTGTTGTGATTCTGCTATGGTCTTTTAGTAGATCATTTATAACAATGTTTACTTTATTAATGTTTATGTATCAGTTATGTAATCTTAACTAGGTTCAATGGTTGCATAACATGTTATCAAATCTAATGGAAGCAAAAAAACTTGGCAATTTTGGGATGCCAAAAACTTGGTAACCCAAACATTTTTCATTTATTACCCAAACACGCCTAAAACACAGTTTCACATGTACTTACCACGCCTATTTAAAGCCTATACCCCGAGTAACTTCCTCATCCATCCAGTAAACAAACACAGTAAAACTATTTTGAATCAAATTTAGCAAAAGAATGTCTCAATTTGTCCTTCTTGAGGAACTCGCTGCTACTGCTAACTCAACCGAGTTACCATACCAGATGACGGTGTTTTTTGCTAGGGAGACAGAGCGTGATATCAAGTATGCCAAAGAGCTGTTTGTGGCATATCAAGAGTTGCTTGATATTGTCGTTCAAAGGAACAAGATGATCTCTGAAATGGAACTGGTGCGTCCCTCGGTGCAGATGTTCAAATGCTTGGAGTTCTTGAAGAAGCTTCAAAAGTCCGATGTTATGGAGCTTTTGGATTTGAAGAAGAAGATGGCAGAAGCGAAGCTTAAGCTCTTCAACAAGCACGCATTTGTCAAGGGACTTTAGAGTTTCTTTCATGGTCATCTTTGTTTTGATTGTTCCTTTTAAGTTTCCATCCTTTTTATGAATGTTATGTTTGAACTTTAATGATATATTATGATTTTGTTATGTTTTTGTCATCTATGTTTTGTTGTGTTGTTTTATTATGTTTTGCTTGTCAACCATTGGGTATTTTTGCAAAAGTCAACCATAATGTTATTTGCAAAAGTCAAAATTGATTGTCAATTTGGGTTATTTTGGGTATTTTTGTGCCTGCGCATTATTTTTTTGCCTTCTTTTTAGATCCATTTTGGGCAATTCTAGGTATTTTGGTGCATGTACAATCATGTGCAAAGTCAAACATGATTGTCAAAATGGGCAATTCTGGGTCCTATGTAAATATAACTACTACGAATTAGCCAACAGATCAATAAATTGTTATGCTTCTGCTATGGTCTTTTAGTGGAAGATTATGTAATCTTAAGTTCTTAACTAGTTTCAATGGTTGTCAATCAATTTGATCCATTTTGGGCAATTCTGGGTCCTATGTGCAAAGTCAAATATAACGAGTATCCAAAACAAAAGATCAAGGTAAGTTACATTTATAACCATAGCATTTACCATTCATCAAAAGATCGGGACCAAAAGGATGGGGTACATAAACCACTAAAACTAACACATCAACAAACAAACTACACTAATTGCCACAAAAATGGCCAGACACCTTCCTCAAAACAAACATCCTCCAACAACGACAACACAAACCCATTCTCATCACCGGCATCATCCACATGCAGAGGCGGCGGCAGGCCCTGGGTAGGCGGCAGCAGGCTCTGGGGAGGCGGCATCACACTCTGGTAGTCCTGGTACTCCGGCTGATCAAACGTGGTAACATAAGCCGAAGTGATGGTGGGGTTCATGGGGTTTTTCTTTTTTGTGTTTTTCAGGCTACCACCTCCAATAGGGATGTATTGGAGCACGCCGCCAAGGGTCCAGTGTCTGCGGCATGTACGGCAAAAGTGACGCGGCTGCGATGTGGTGTAGTTGTTATAGTAGCAAAACTTAGTGTCTTCTGAGAAACAACGGGGACATGGCCTTTGCTGTGGGCGTTGTGTCACAGTTGTTGTCACCAACGTTGAAGTCTCCTGGTGAGTGTTGGTGGTGGTGGTTATGATGACTGTGTTTTCTAACATTTGCGGTGAGAAGATGTGGGTTGTAGGGGGTTTATGGGGGGTAGAGGTTTGATTTTACTTTGCAGATTTAGCCATTGAGGTCTAATCACATTGATACCAAGCACAGAGGTGATTATGGCGGCAAATTTAATAAGTATGAACAGTAAAATGACGATACTACCCTCATGGACGTGGCACTTAACGGGAAAACTAACGGAAAAGGCCTCTCAGTGGCGATTTTGCGAAAATTCGGAACGTTGGTGTCTTTTTTGCGCTACTTTTTGTCTCGGTCCCATTTTTGCAATTTCGTGGAACATGAAGGACCATTTTTGCAATTTACCCTTATATATATTAGTGCTAACAAAACTATAAATTATTAATTACTAAAAATTCCATATATATTTATATATGTATGTGTGAAAGATACACTTCAAAATCTTAAGATTGTTTAGTAAAAAATGAAATTCATTGTCACTTGTTAACTTTTGTTGAACTTCAAATCTATATTGAGTTTATCTCAAATTCTTCTTATTGCTGTAAAGTGTTGTCTTCTCGTATCTTAACTACTTATAATGTAGATTTAGTGAAAGGGGAAAAGTGGAAAACTGAATTTTCAGTCAATCCCCATTTTGCCCTTCTATACTACAAGGGTGAGAGAAAATGAATTTTGTAATTAATGCTCTTATTAAAACACCCCATAACTTAAAATTACAATAATTTATTCATATGGTACAACCAATTAAAATCATCTATATCAAATTAAAAACAATCAATTAAAACACCCCTTACTAAAAAAAGTACAATAAAATTTTCACAATATACAATTTAAACAAGCTACAACATAATATAAAATATAAAATAATTAAACACACTAATTAATGTTATTTTTAAAACACCCTAAAATGAAAAGTATATGTTATTATACACATTATACAAATTAATAAAACACAAAAACTTTATACAAGCTAACAAGTTGATGTTGCATATAGTTTTGAAAACTGGACCGGACCAACGGGTTCAACTGGAAAAAACATATAGTTTTGAAAACTGGACACGACGGGTTCAGTTATTAAAAGCATGACTCGTTTTAAATCGACCCATTTTTCGACCGGAACGGTACAACCGGGTTTCAAAACATTATGTTGACATGAGCTTAAGTATCAAAGTCAATAAGTCAACAAAGTCAATAAGTCAACAAAATCAATAAGTCAACAAAGTCAATAAGTCAACACATTTAATCCCTAAATCTTCAAACTTTTATTAGATGTGGCAAAACGGGCGGGCACGGGCTAAAATGGCACGGGTTAAAACGGGCACGGGCTAAACGGACAAATTATAAATCGGGCCAAACGGGCACGGGCTAAAACGAGCAAATTATAATTCAACTATTAAAAATATTCGGAACAGTCCTAAAAACCCATTTAATTCATCTTGTAAAAAAAAAAATCAAGCATCTAAGTCTTAACTATATTTAATTATTTTTTCTTAAAAAAAATAGAGTATTAAATGAATAAAAATGCAACTAATTAAATATATCTATCAATTAATTAGAGTATTAAATAATTATGCATAAAATAGTTAATAAATGAGATAAATTAAAATTAAAATAGTTGGAATGTTTTATAGTTACCAGTGACAATTGAATTGGTCAGAAAAAAATGAGAGTAATTGCTTGAAAGTTGAATTGTGTGATTCGAAAACCCATAGAATAATATCTGTTTTTATCTTTTGCCTGTAAGAGCCCATCAAATAAATGCAAATGGGCAAAAAATGCCCCAAACTTTTAAAAAAGTGTCAAAAATCGCCCAAAAATTACAAATTGGGCAAGATTTGCCACCCCTAACTTTTATTATATTTCATTTATAACCCATAAACTTTCTTTTATCACTAAACGATCTGTCGTTATAAAATCTCGTTGCTATGCACGTGTATTCGTCTAGTTACAACAAAAAATGTTAATTTTATTTTCATAAAGCGTGAATATAAATTCATAAAATTTTAATTGGATTTTTTTTTTCAAATTTAGTTTTCACCTCTAAGGAGTATACATTATAACTATTATATTACATTTGAAAATTTAAAGGTCATATATAAAACCTTTTTAAATTAATAAATTATTAATTTATCAATGTAGTAATATTTTGCTAAATTAATAAAATATCGCGATCCTAACATTATTAATTTATAGAGGATTTACTATACCACTTTAAACAGTTAAACATTAATTTATAGAGGTTTTAGGTTTTACTATACCACTTTAAACAGTTAAGCACTTTTAGCACAACAACACAAGTATTGTGGACAGATTGCGTGTGTAAAAAGTCCTATGTAAGTAAAAGAAGGAAACTATTCTTCTGTTTGGTATGTATTTTATTTTAATATTCCAAATCGTTCAAAAAAAATTTAATATTCCAATATTCAATGAGAATTAAATACTTACCATACATTCGAACCATTACCAAAAATTCCACTTCTATTACTCTTTTTTACCCCATTGGTACCACTATAAATTGTTAGAGGAGGAAATGACAAATCGACAATATCCTTCTTCTTTTCTTTTTGAACAGCATCGACAATACACTTCTATAAGCTTATTTCACAATGGGGTTACATTTGCTCACATTCATGACACTCATATCAGTTTCCATGGTTCATGGGTCAAATGTCTTTGCGACGAGAAAGTTTCTTACGAATATGCACGTTGCACCATCGACTACTATCTCGAGTCAACAGACATTGTATGACCATGTCAAAAGTTTGGTTCATGATGCTCCGAACCCACCAAAACCACCTAGTGACCCTCATCCAAGTTCATATTTTGACGCTATCAAAACGGGGGTTCCTGCTGGCTCGGACCCGATACACAATCATGATTCTCCTATACATCCAAGTGACTACCCTCATCCAAGTCCATATTTTAACGCTATCAAAACGGGGGTTCCTGCTGGCTCGGACCCAATACACAATCATGATTCTCCTATACATCCAAGTGACTACCCTCATCCAAGTCCATATTTTGACGCTATCAAAACGGGGGTTCCTGCTGGCTCGGACCCGATACACAATCATGATTCTCCTATACATCCAACTCATCGAGCCCCTCCAGCCAGATATAGCTAGGGAAGTGCTAGCAAACATTTGGTTGTCGTTTGTGATTATGAACTTGTGTCGTTTGATATGTTGAATTTTGGCTATATTGTTTAATTTTCAGCAACTGTTCATGAAAGTATTTTACTATGGTTTGAACGCACATCGCGTTTCAACTACCTAATAATATTTGGTCTACAATGGAACACTTATAATTTATGGTTTGAGTGTTTGAGATGATGATTTACGAATATAATTAATAACAATCGACATTGTTCCAATTCGGACTTGATTAGGACCAGGCCGTCAGTGGCTGGGTAATCAATCCTCCTATCAATTCAACGACAAAGGCTAAGGAAATTATACAGGATTACGATACAAAGAGAATTATATTATAGAGAAGCACGATAACATATAATCATTCATTCATACCCTTTAAGCGCATTCTGTTTATATAGCATCTTACATCTCTTACGCATGTCATAATGATATAATTACTACAATTTGAAAATAACAAGTAAAATGCTAGAAATTATAAAGAAAAAAAAAAAACAATAATAGCTTGAACTTTGAACACTACTTAATCTTGGGATGTTATTTTGGGTCAGATATGTAATAATATGGATACAAACACGACCCCAACATCATCTTTGTTTATTCGCGTAGAATATTGTACGTACGCATTGGCGCATTGTACCTAGTATCTCCCTTGTCTGTGCCGGTGTGAGACAAGGAACCTGCAACGGATACCCGCTTCAGAAAGAGTACAACAAGAAAATGAATACAAGAGAATAAGAGATACCCGCTTCTTAGTATCTCGATCAACAATATTCATTGGTCTGATACGTATAAATGAACTCTAATCAAGTATAACATACGAGAGAAAATTGGATCATGACAAATAGGGCAACTTGGACGTATGCAAATTATATTGCGAAACCACTTCTTAGCACAACTGGTATGAAAGAAGTGGTTGCATGGTTTCACAACTCGAGTCCTCTCATTCGCTTTAAACTCATCCAAACATATCACACACTCATAATTCTCGTTCTCGTATATTTGTTCCTCATCATTAAGGCTGTATACCTCTAGTCTTATCTCCATGTACATCTTCATAGCTTGATCTTCTTGTGAATCCCATGCGTTCATTCTCAAAAGCAAAAGCATAATACAAGTGATATATCGAACACGCAGCAGCCACCACACCGATAAAAACGACCATCAGTATTATCTCTACGTCATGACTAGCAATCCACTCGCCGCAATCTGACAGCAGATTTGCTTGTGTTACGTTTTTGCATGCATCGACCTGGTCAGTCATGATTTGCTTTGTGTCATGTTTTAGAGATTGTGTGTTTAAGGTGAATGAGTGTGTGGTCATATACTCATATTAAAAAAAAATATATCGTATTAATAGAGAGAATAGAATTTGGAGTCTAAAAAGCTAAGCTAAACAAACATATGAAAATAAAAAATAAGGGTAATCATATCGATAGTTTCTATTCTCGTACATTATCTTGTGTCAAAAACCAAGATTGCTAATTATCTTTTGTTTTACGTTTATCTCTCCTGTTTCTTTAATCTTTAAATTTAAAAACATAAAAATAAGTAATGTTTAATCTTTAAACTACATTTCTAAAGCTTATATTTCAATATTTTAATTACTTTCTTACACAAAGTTTTTAAAAATAGTTTCTTCAAAAGAAAAATATCTTTTTAAATGAATTATCCATTTTTTTTTTAAATTCGTCTCAATTCCGTTCTCAATCCCGAGTCATATATCAATCCCAATTTATTAAAATCGAACTGATACGATGTTAGATATAAAATATATCTAACATAATAATTATGATATGATATATATGATATGATGGATATGATGTTGTTGTCCTCTCAAATAATTATGAAAACTTGCCAACGTCAATTGCTAAACGTACAAAACACTAACCATAATACCTCTACTATAACTATTTGCTTTAATAAATTTCGCTGCATACATATGCACACGCCTAATAATTTATTTATCCTTTCTAAGAAAAAGATGATCGTATTTGAAAGGAGTTCAATGTCCATCAAATCTTTTCATTTTTCATTAAATTTTAATTTGACATCATATTGTTGTTAGAAAATTTTGTGAGCAACACATAACACTATTGATCGGCACCATCGGGTTGGCAACTTAAACCGGTCCGAGTTACTAATCCTATTTTTAGCCAAACATATTAATTTTTACGTTACTCTCAACTAATTTATGTCATATATATTTAGTTTACCAATCAACTTCTAACTGAGTGCCACTGACACATATGCTTGTCAATCGGCATTCAAAGAGCCGCATGATGTCAGAATTCTCTGCCGATCTAAACTTAAATAAATATAGAGTATGTTTCACAAAACTAAGAAGCAGTATCTTAAAGTAGCGTTTATTCAACCTTTTTCTGTAGCATTTGTATGACTAGCGTCTAAACAATATCCAAATCATCATAACTACTTGCCAAACAAGCTTTATATTTAAAATATTAACCGTTACTCCCTCCAAAACGTTCGTCAAACGTACCCATAGTATAGGGGTGTTCACAAATCGACACACAGTAACCGAAAACAGAAACCGAACCGAATTGAATAAAACCAAATTGATTTTTTACAAACCGAATTAAATATCCGGTTTTTGGTTTGGATACAGTTTTGGCAAAATGTAAATCGATCTGAAAACCGAATTCACATAAACATATATATCTTTTATATATTTATATACATAAAAAATAATTAAAACTCTTTCTTATTATAAATATAACATTTCTTAAGCTTGAAAATTTTTATGTTTCAAAAAACTATATAAGTATATGAAAAAGAATATATAGATTATGTAATTCGGATCAACCCGAAAATCAAACCGAGTTTAAATTCGGTTTTCCATTCAGTTCAGTCCAATTTGAATTCAATTCAGTTCAGTTCATTTTTCGGTTTTATCTAAACAAATATTTTAACTGAAACGAATAAACTGAACAACCCAATAACCAATAACCGGATCAATGAATACCACCGCCGAATATTATGCCACAGTATTCAGCATTTGCATGTGAGCCCGTCATATATAAGCTCACCCTAACTATCACCAGCCCATATCTTGGCCCATTTCACAACCCACCAAAACCCTAAAACCACCACTTTCTCTTTGCACTTTGCAGCTTCCATTTTCCAAACCAGCACGTACAATTCTCACCAGAAACAAAATGAGTCGTGTGGCAGCAGGTGGTAAAGGCGGGAAAAAGAAGTCAGCCACATTCGTGATTGACTGTGGGAAGCCAGTTGAGGACAAGATCATGGAAATTGCATCACTTGAAAAGTTTCTTCAAGAAAGGATTAAAGTTGGTGGCAAAGCTGGTAATCTTGGTGATTCTGTCACTATTTCCCGCGAAAAGAATAAGATTTCTGTTACTGCTGATTCCAACTTCTCTAAAAGGTACTTCAGGTTTTTTTTTTTTTTTTTTTTTTTTTTTTTTTTTTTTTATTATTATTATTTTTATAAACTTTTTACTTTTTTTTTTGTTTGTTTTGTTAATTTATTAGACTTAAATCATTTGTAGCACTCAAACATCCTTGAATACCATAAATTTACTGTAATGCTGTTGACACATTGATTGTTTTGTATAATAGTGTTGGGTTTGAAGTTTGTTGTATCTATAAGAAGCTCTTGTTTGTTGCTATGATTATCAACTCAATAGGAAACTAAAACAGTAGTGTCTCTATGGGTAGTGAATTGAATGTGGTTTCTGACTCATGCTAGATCCTACTTTATCCGAAAATGGAGAGATTTGGGATATGGTTATTCGCGTTTAACTATGTACACGAATAAACATTTCAATTAGATAGAAACAGACAAATTCCTTTTGACAAATTTCTTCACATTCATATAATCACTAGATGGATTATGTTTTCTAAACTGTAAACTCCATCTCGGAAATGCTATCTCTACATATCAAGTCAGCTAATATAGCCTTAACATTTGACTACTATGTGGGATGCTTATTTATTTTGTAGTTCCATGATCTGATTCTCATGTACAAATAATAACACATAATGATTATATGGTGCTGTTTGGTTACAAAATTATTACTGTATGATAGAGGGAATTGCAAAAATCGTCCCTAAAGTATGGCCAAATTGCACGTTTCGTACCTGAACTTTCGAAAGTGCAAGGATCGTCCCTGTGGGAAACTTTTGGGGCAAAAATCGTCCCTGGCCTACTTCAAATTACTAGAATACCCCTGCCAAACTTTAGGGACGATTTTTGCAATTTCTCTTTTTCAGATTTTTACTCAAATGGTCCCTGTGCTTCGCTGGGCATTACAAATTTAGTCCTAACTTTTTTTTTTAATTTATTTATTTAACTATTAATATTAGTATTATTTTTTTTATACGATTTCGTCCGTTTTTGTCCGTTTTTCTTTCGTTTTTGTCCGTTTTTCTTACGTTTTTGTCCGTTTTTCTCACGTTTTTTTCGTTTTCATACGTTTTTGTCCGTTTTTCTTACGTTTTTGTCCGTTTTTCTCACGTTTTTTTCGTTTTCATACGTTTTTGTCCGTTTTTCTTACGTTTTTGTCCGTTTTTCTCACGTTTTTTTCGTTTTCATACGTTTTTGTCCGTTTTTCTCACGTTTTTTTTGTTTTCATATGTTTTTGTTCGTTTTTGTCCGTTTTTCTCACGTTTTTTTCGTTTTC
This sequence comes from Artemisia argyi, assembly GCA_030686995.1. Classification (NCBI taxonomy): domain Eukaryota; kingdom Viridiplantae; phylum Streptophyta; class Magnoliopsida; order Asterales; family Asteraceae; genus Artemisia; species Artemisia argyi. Next base: position 102,666 of record JARVZY010002762.1, read on the forward strand.
ATACGTTTTTTTTCGTTTTCATACGTTTTTTTTCGTTTTTCTTACGTTTTTGTCTGTTTTTCTCACGTTTTTTTCGTTTTTATCAGTTTTTCTTACGTTTTTTTCCGTTTTCATACGTTTTTCTTCCATTTTTCCACTTTTTATCGTTTTCATACGTTTTTGTCTGTTTTTCTCACGTTTTTTTCTGTTTTCATACGTTTTTGTTCGTTTTTCATACGTTTTTGTCCGTTCTTTTTACGTTTTTTTCCGTTTTGGATGAAGTCTAAAGATTTTTTCTTTTAAAAAATAAAATTCTTTTCGAAATTTTTTTTCAAAAACTTTTTTTTCTATTTTTTTTTTTAAAAAAAAAAATCTACAACTTTTTTTTCGAAATTTTATTTTCTAATTCTTTTTTTCGAAAAAAAAATTTCAAAACATATTTATCGAAAAAATTCTTAAAATATTCGAAAAATAAAAGTATTTTTTTCGAGTTTTTTAGAAAAAATTTAAAAAAAGTCTAAAAAATATACTTTTTAAAAAAATCGAATAAATATTTTTTAGAAAAAATATTTTTAAAAAATATTTTTTTAGAAAAATTTTGGAATTATTTAAATTTTTTTCGAAAACATGTTTTTTAAAATTCAAAAACATTTTTACAAATTTTTTTTCGGAAACCTTTTTTTATTTTATTTTTCAAAATTTTTTTTTTGAAAATTTTTTTTGGAAATTTTTTGTTGGTGATGGACAGTGTAAACACGGACGAAAAAGTGGAAAAATGGAAGAAAAATGTATGAAAACGGAAAAAAACGTAAGAAGAACTGATAAAAACGTATGAAAACGAAAAAAACGTTAGAAAAACGGACAAAAATGTAAGAAAAACGAACAAAAACGTACGAAAGCGGAAAAAAACGTAAGAAAAACGGACAAAAACGTATGAAAATGAAAAAAAGTGAGAAAAACGGACAAAAATGTAAGAAAAACGGACAAAAACGTAAGAAAAACGAACAAAAACGTATGAAAGCGGAAAAAAACGTAAGAAAAACGGACAAAAAAGTATGAAAACGAAAAAAACGTGAGAAAAAACGGACAAAAACGTAAGAAAAACGAACAAAAACGTATGAAAACGAAAAAAACGTGAGAAAAACAGACAAAAACATAAGAAAAACGAACAAAAACGTATGAAAACAAAAAAAAACGTGAGAAAAACGGACAAAAACGAACAAAAACGTATGAAAACGAAAAAAACGTGAGAAAAACGGACAAAAACGTAAGAAAAACGGACAAAAACGTATGAAAACGAAAAAACGTGAGAAAAACGGACAAAAACGTAAGAAAAGCGGATAAAAACGAAAGAAAAACGGACAAAAACGGACGAAATCGTATAAAAAAAATAATACTAATATTAATAGTTAAATAAATAAATTAAAAAAAAAAGTTAGGACTAAATTTGTAATGCCCAGTGAAGCACAGGGACCATTTGAGTAAAAATCTGAAAAAGAGAAATTGCAAAAATCGTCCCTAAAGTTTGGCAGGGGTATTTTAGTCATTTGAAGTAGGCCAGGGACGATTTTTGCCCCAAAAGTTTCCCACAGGGACGATCCTTGCACTTTCGAAAGTTCAGATACGAAACGTGCAATTTGGCCATACTTTAGGGACGATTTTTGCAATTCCCTCTGTATGATATTACTATATTGGTGTTTCAGGCTCATTTTTTTATCGGTCCTTGTTTATGCAGTTGTTGTTCTCTGTTTTTTCTTTCTGTTTTTTACATTCTTAACCTCTTCAAATGCAGTGATCATAATTTCTTCTATATTTTGCCAGGTATCTTAAATACCTTACAAAGAAGTACTTGAAGAAGCACAATGTCAGGGATTGGCTTCGTGTGATTGCTTCCAACAAAGAGCGTAATGTTTATGAGTTGCGGTACTTCAACATTGCTGAAAATGAAGGTGAGGAGGAAGATTGAGCAGAGTTCATGTTTAATGGACTTTCTTTGCATGGTTTCTGTCGTTACTATTTACAAACCCTTTGAAATTGTTTTGAAGTAGAATTATGAGTTTAAATGCCCTCACAAATTAGTATTACCAAAGATATCTGAATTTATCGTCACAACCATGAAAGTTTTTTCCTGAATATATATTGTTATGTGGGCATATATCAAATGCGATTTCTTCCATGTAGTTTGTTTTTCGCCAGGAACTTTAGGTCATGGTTGGATCTATTTATTGTTTCTAGCTTGGTATATTATAATTAGTTTTGCTATTTATGTTATCAAAGGCATCTAGCATTCTTGTGCTTGGTTCTTCTGTTCAGTGTTCATGGTTCAATTGCATCAATTCAAGCAAGGTGTTCAGCATTCAATATATTATCCAGTTGATTGAACTTGGACCACCATTTTTACTATACTTCAGTAGGTATGGCCATAAGTTCTAAAGCCTGAGGCCCGACCTAAAACACCTGTGACTGATAGGACTGATGCTTGAACCAATTAAAATGGTATCACATATTTATCTTGATATTCAAAAACAGTTATGCGGATACACGGGTCACACTGGTTTGATCGCGTACATCTGAGTCAAAAACTCACTTTCTCTAAGTAAATAGAGAAGACTCTTGTTATCCGCGTTTGGCAAACACCACTTATTAGATATTAAAAGTTTATTTAAAACTGGAAAGAAACGCAGTCGTTTTACACTGTAGATCTACAGTGCACGTTCCCGCCAAAAGCCCAGCCCAAACCGTTGGCCTGTTTACATGCCCAGTTGTCAGCCCAATGTGTGCAATGGCCGGCCTTTAGGCTTATGAGGTATACACAATACATGGTGATATACATTGTCATATACATTGTACGAGTACATATATACAATCAAATCTTTAATATTTGGCCAAAGTACAAACGTGTAATGTGTTTAGGCCCTTATCTCAATGGGTTGGTGATTTACATGTGACTTTTGTGCATAAAATTCTCCAAGGTATGCTGCTTCCATACTGCATTTAATGCAAAGAAGGACACTCTTTGCCTTCTAAACCCTTATACTTTGCATGGTTAAAGTCATATTTCATCTTCTTGCTCAGATTTGCACCTGCAAAAATCAACACATTATACAAAAAAAAAAAAAAAAAAAAAAAAAAAAAAAAAAAAAAAACAGTTAGACTAACAAAACTGCAGCTTTGCTTCAAGGTTTGTGTGGATTTGTTGTGTTTAACATGCTTATTACAAGTTTCTCTCTTTTTCTCTTACTTGCTTTGCATGGTTACATTCATGCAGCTTTTTTTTTTTTTTTTTTTTTTTTTTGACAAATGTTTACACAGCTTATTTATATGTTATGATGCTTAGGTTCTAATGTCTGTGTGTATGTGGCTGTAATATCTGTGGATGTTACTTTCTTTGATGATTATTCATGCCTTTCTTTGCTTATACATCTCAAAAATGCATTAGGTTTAGCTTCAGAAAATTACACAGCTTATTTATATGTTATGATGGTTAGATTCTAATGTCTGTGTGTCTATGACTCTAATATGTGTGCCTGTTACTTCCTTTGATGATTATTCATACCTTTCTTTCCTTATATATCTCAAAAATGCATTAGGGTTAGCTTCAGAAAATATGAAGACTAAAAAAAAAGCCGTACGTAGGATATCAACTAATGATATAGATCTAAAGAAGAATAGGCTGCTACCTAATGTAGATACTGTGGAAGTGCATTTAGATTTGTTTAGTGGTGATCCTGATGGTTCTCAGAATGATAAAAAAACATGGTACCTTACAAAACCAAAAAGAATGCCATACCTTGGCTGTAACTTATGAATGTGGTGAAAGAAGTGCACCTTTGTTGCCTGAAACTTTTGACACGCATACAGAGAGCTTTGCGCCGGTGCATCGTCTGCCTGCAGAGATACCAAGTATGTATTATATATCCACCTTTTAATGGTTGCCTTTTTAATAGTCATGTATTTTAGGTTGCTTACCATTTAAAATTTATTGGTCTCACTGTTTTGCAGATGGATGCAACATGGAGGAGGCACAAGCTACAAACACGGCCACTTTAGATATGCTGCCTCCATGTCATACCAGCCCTGCACCTTTGATGGATAAAGGGAAGCGAAAAATATCCGATGTTTATACAGGGATTTCAAATGAAGAACAATTGCTATGTAATTTGCCGGTTTCTTTCATTTATTTGAGATTTTTTTTTTAATTGTATTTTACATGCATGACATCAGTGTGTTTTTTGGTTACAGGTTCGGAGCATTTGCTTATGATAGATAGCGATTGCCAAACAGTTATAGCTGATCAACATATGGTTTATACACAAGACATACCTTTTTCGCCGTCCTTAGATGGCAATGGCACTTCCTCAGCTGTCAATGACAATGGGAGTAGCATAAGTCCAGCTTCCGATCATCTAAACATGCATATGAATGCTCATCAGTGTGAAAATCAAGGTTTCATAGCCTCTGTTTTTTTTGTTAGATGAATAAGTGCAGCATGAATTTGCTAAAAGATTACTTGCTTACTTATCGACCATTTTTTTTTTGTACCTTCAGATGCATCCAATTCTTCAGTGTCCAGGACCCGCCGAAGGCTTGCTCTACGGAATGCACCTCAAAGATCTGAGCAAGGTATATTCGTATGGTTAGTTTACCTTTTCAGATCAAAAATAAAATGACAGCACTTATATTCATTAATCAACTAAATTTTCTAATGAGTTTACTTATCTGTGTAGTGCAGCTCTTGAAAATCCATACGATTTCCGTTATGCGATGCCGCCTGCCAATAATGTAGATTCACCTGCAACCAATCGCCGGCGTCAGCCTCAAGGTTTTCATTCACTTTAAAAATAAAACAGTTAACAATAAATCAATGTCTTACTTACTACATTACTCTATATTTACTTGCTAACTTTTTTTTGGACGTATTTGTTTAAACTGCAGCACGTGCATCATCAACCAATGCCCGGAGACGGCCTGGCTTGCAAAGCAGAGGTGCGGCATCTAGGCAAGGTGTAACACCCCCTAAATTTCAACTAGAGCAGCGGAAGACTTTGTGGGGTATTACTTAGAGGATCGAAGTCAAGTCATAGAAAACGACTCGAAGAGACGTTTTAAAATTATGTTTATCATTCATTTAAAAGCAAGTTTTCAAAATACAAAGTGGTTCCATTTGTTTTAACATATCTTAGAAGATATGATTTATTAAAAGCGAATGACAAAACATTTTATTTAACACCCTTATAAGGGTTAATGCCCTCTCCATGCTTCGAGCTCCTTCGCATTAATTTCCTAAGATAAACATGCTAAAAGTCAACAAAAGTTGAGTGATATTCATAGGTTTAAGTTTGATAGTTTGAACACAAGCGATAGTGATAATTGCATCGAATTACAATTATAAGTTTAAAATCATTTATTATTGCATTAAGCTCATGACGCTCAGCCGATTAACAGATCTCATCATAATGATGGATTAAAGTAACTGGTGCCCTCGGGATAGGTCCTTGCCAGTAACCTATTAGATTTCAAATAAAGTGCGTTTGGTTGTTTTCTCGAACTCCCAAACGGGGATGGTCAGTCCCTAATAGATCTATCCACAATTATTTACGTTCACCTCCTGGGTGACTAAGGCTCATGATATGAGGGGCTTCTGGCAAAAAGGGACTTAAGCAATAACAATTTCAGGCATAATATAAGAAAATACTCGTGTTCAGATTTTTAAGCATGTATCTCCCCACGAGTTTTATAAAAGTGGGCTATGAACTCACCTTAGTGGTTTAGTGAATAAAATAATCGATACTCAGTTTGCAAAATGGGAACGGCTCCACACACGACCTAGATAATGTTTGGCAATTTTTCAGTGTTTGATAGTCTTAAATCTTTTAATCGCGAGTAGTTTTTAAATGCATGATTTGTGAATTTATTTTTAGTAAGGCTTTTGGTTTTATAATATATCGTACGTTTAGTTTAGTTATATATATAATAATATTTGTTTGAAAATAGACATGACGCTTAATAATAATAATAGTAATAATAATATTAGTTTGAAAATAGACGTAACGTTTTATAATAGTAATATTAGTTTGAAAATAGACGTACGTTTAATAATAATAATAATAGTAATAATAATATTAGTTTGAAAATAGACGTACGTTTAATAATAATAATAGTAATAATAATATTAGTTTGAAAATAGACGCACGTTTAATAATAATAATACTAGTTTGAAAATAAATGTAACGTCGTGACGGGAACTCGTAAAAATAAAAATAAAAATGAAAATATCAATTTTAGTATATGGCCCTTGTATTTTCAAAAGTTTACACTTTTTACCCTAACGGCGTTAGCGTTACGCCGTTAGTCCAAAAGTTAATATAATTTCATTTTAAGTCCAAAACTTTATTTTTCTTACACTTTCCACCCTAAAGTTTATAAAAATCAATTTTTGTCCTAAAGTTTACAAAATGACACATTTTACCGAAAGTTTGAGATATTTACATTTTTGACCCGAAATTCATAACTTTTGCAAATCTAGTCCAAAATTAATATTTTCAAAACTTAATGTTTTCTTTTTCTAAATAGTTTCGAATCAGCTTATAAAGCTTATTTCGACAGCTTATTTGTACGAAAAATTTCATGTTTAGCTTATGGGCCTATTAACGAAAATTTAAGGCCCGTTAGTACCTTTAGGTCCAATGGACTTACGAGGTTTTTGGGCTTCGCTTTGGGCTAGATTTGGACCGTGAATAAGCTGTCCAAAAGCTCATACCCCCAGCTTATTCCCTTAGCTTATTTGTGAAATGATTGGGCCTTAAGGCCCAATCGGTATTATTTGATTTTCCAAAACAGTTTCATGATCGATTGCTTTGGCTCGATTACTAAGTTTTAACGTGACTTTCGTTACAAAGTTTCTACACAAAATTGATTGTATGACACTAGGTCTATTGGTTTGTGAAATAAAAAGTTATGCTCGTTAAGAAATTTGTAAACATACGCGTGTGTTTTGGACTAGCCTTGGACGACTTTGGTAACTAAAAGACTTAGAAAAATATTATGGTTTTTCAAACGGTTTGGGGTACGCTAGGAACCTACTTAAAAATAGTTCATACGTTGTGTTTTAGTTTCAAATCTTTACGTATCTCATTTCTTAGGGTGCCAAATATATAGAAGGTCGTATAATATATATAGGTCGTTTAACTAGATTTCAATTAATAAGGTGCGTTTGTGTGTGTCGTGTAACAATGCAATGCAACTAATTATATGTAAAAAAAATTGAAATGAGTCTATAGAGACTTACGACACCAAATGGTGGGAAAAGAATGACGTAGTGTCGAGAACTAAGGGAGATGTGTACGTAGTATGTTAGTTTGCTCGACCAAGATTCACAAACAACCCAAAGCTTCTCCTAAACCCACTCGAATCTCCTTTTATCCTACCCAAGGCTTCGACCTATCTCCTAGCTCATTACTTAGAATTATTTTTGGTGAAGTTTAGTTTGCATGGGTGTGGGAAACGTAGTATTCATGCATGCATATATATATATATATATATATATATATAAGGTTCTAGGGGTGTTCTAGTATCCAAACTTTAATGTGATGGGAAAGTTACGTGTTCTCAAAAGTCTTACTTGTAAAGGTGGTACTAACACTCAATGTTTTTGGTTTCATGTGTCGATTTCCACACAATTTCAAAGTAAACGTGGGCATGGAAACTTATATACACGAAATGTACTAGGATGTATAGTATAAAGGACTAAGATTCTTTTACTAGCGAGTAAAAGAAGGAAATGTGTATGCTTAAATCAAGGGTGTACTTGTGTGGCTTATACATGTATGTCGACTACACCTTTTCTAGTGAAACCGATTTGTAAATCGGTGGTGACTTGTGGGGTTTTGGAAATTTGATAAACTTAGATCTTAACTTGAGTTTAAAATGAGTTTAGGAGGTTTTAGAAACAATCGTGGGTCAAAATGGTTTAGTTTTGTATAAGTTGACATTTTATAAAATCGGTTTAGGGACATTTACTTTGCCTCTTAAAAACATGCCTAGACTCAACGTGAAAAGCTAAAACTCGACATCCTAATTGTTGGCTAGGAGAGGAATGAGTACGTGCAAAAATATGGGGGTGTCGTGTGGAGGGTTTGAGCGTACCATGCTCGTTTCTATAAGTCCTAGTCGAGTGAAAAACAAAATAAAAATGGAAGTTGAGCTAGAGTCGGTTTTGGGCTTAGGAATAGTAGCAGGCCGAGCATATCTTTGGGCTTAGGTAATTAAGGTCCGGTTTATAGTTAAGTATAATTAGTAAAATTTATTAATTATAATTAGTAATTAGTTTAGTATTTAATTAGTGAGACTTTTACGTTGTCGGACGCGTTTTACTAAAATATGTTACGTAAGTTTGTAAATGGTAAAATTTAATACTCTCGCGATTATTAGACTATAGTGGGGCGTGTGTGAGCATCGTTCCGAAGAGAAAAGGTTTTTAAGTATCGTAGTGATCATAGCATATTTAAATAAAAATAATAATTTTGTTATCAGTAAAAACGTTATTAATTAACGTAATGATATATTAATTTTTGATTAACTTTACTATTCATAGGGAAATTTTACGGGTGATCACACAAGGTATGGTGCAAACTTACCTTTCTTTTTGCGTATGTCAAGTGAAAATGTAACTTTCTTTTGCAAAAGAACCTTTATTAGGGCTTACCGTTTCTCTATAATATAGGTGCTCCAGATACATACGCATACATGGGCCAGTGTGACCAGGTCTGCCATCATTGCAATGCGCGTTTCTGGTATGATGAAAAAATCATTTCAAGTAGCAGAAGACGACCAGAATATCATAGATGTTGTGGCGGTGGTAAAGTTAAGGTTGAAAGCCATGGCGATTATCCAGAGTACATCAAGGAACTATTCAGGAACCGCCACTTTATGGAAAACATTCGCGCCTACAATCAAATGTTTGCCATGACATCATTGGGAGCAGAAATAGACAACTCAATAAACAGGGGTCGTGGTCCTTACGTGTTCAAAATTTCAGGCCAGCTTTACCATCGGGTAGGAAGCCTATGTCCAGAACAAAATGCGCGCCCTCAGTTTCTTCAACTATATATCTATGACATTGAAAATGAAGTTGCCAGTCGCTTAGAAAGTTTTCAGAGATCCGGACACGGCTTGCGTGCAGATATTGTGGAAAACTTGATTGAAATTCTTGATGAGCACAATGAACTGGTTCAGCTGTTTAGGACGGCGAGAGATAAAATAGCAAAAGCAAATGTCCCAGAGTTCAAGGTACGTTTGTTTGGTGTTATCGGTTCACGCCAGCATGAACTTCCTACAGGTGATTCAATTGGTGCAATAGTTTTTGAAGGTGGCCCTGATGTAGAGACTGATTTTGATGTGATTATTGAACAGCATGATAGGCAGCTAAAAAGTGTTAACAAGCTCAATGCTTCTTATATGTCGTTGCAATTCCCGCTTATTTTTCTGTTTGGCGAAGATGGTTACCATATAGGCCGTGTCTTATTATGTCACACTTTGTCAGACGACCCACCAAAGAAAATGACAATGCTAAAATACTACTCATACCAGGTGCACGATCGAGTTGGTGAATATGCCCTTCTCACACGGAGTGGCAGGCTATTTCAGCAATATGTCGTTACAGCCTACTGCAGCATAGAGCAGTCGCGGATTGACTACGTACGAGAACACCAGAATGATATTCGGAGTGATTACATGGCTGGGTTATACGATGGTTTATCACGAGGCGATCAAGATGGATCAGATGTAGGTTCAAGGATAATCCTTCCTTCATCTTTTACAGGAAGTCCAAGGTACATGTATATCCATTATTTGGACGCTTTGGCTATATGCCGCGTACATGGGAATCCATCATTCTTTATCACGTTCACATGCAATGTGAACTAGCCTGAGATTAAAGAATATATGCAAGAATTCCCGCATGTAACAGTTGCAGACAGAACCGACGTTGTTGACCGTGTATTTGAAAGAAAGATACATGATTTGGTGAGCTTCTTACGAGATTCAAAGCCGTTCGGCCATGTTGAAGCATGTATTGTTTACATTACGTCTACTGATATGTTATGTAAAGTAGATAAATTTCTTAGTTACATTACTAATGTGTTCTTTTTACTTTTTCCTTGAAGTCTTATATACGGTGGAGTTCCAAAAAAGAGGACTGCCACACTGTCATTTACTGCTATGGATCAAAGAAAGCGATCGTATACAAGTCCATAAAGATGTAGACGTGTATGTATCAGCAGAACTACCGGACCCGTTAAATGACCCTGAAGCCTACAGAATAGTGACAGAGTTCATGATACACGGGCCATGTGGCCCGGTAAATACATCTGCACCGTGTATGCGCAGTGGTGATGAGTGTACTAAGAACTTTCCTAAGGCATTTTGCTCTGCAACGTTCATCGATCCAAAAGGGTATGTGCATTATCGTAGAAGAGATTCGGGCATCACAACAATGAAGCAAAATATTACCCTTGATAATGGATTTGTTGTTCCACATAACCGGTCTCTGCTGATGCGCTTCTACGCGCATATCAATGTTGAATATTGCGAGTGGTCCATGCTTATAAATATCTGTTCAAGTACATTTCCAAGGGCACTGATAGGATAGTCACTCGCATTACACGGTCGATAGGAGATTCAGGAGCAAGCACAAGCCGCTCTTCATTGCACATTGATGAGATAAAGAATTTTCAAGATGCAAGATACATCGGACCGCACGAAGCATGCTGGAGAATCCATGGATTCCACATACATAGCAGAAATCCACCGGTACAGATACTTGCAGTTCACCTTGAAAATATGCAACGAGTCACTTTTAGAAGCCAACAGCAACTGCAAATGGTTGTTGACAACGACCACAACAAGAGAACGACGCTTACTGAATGGTTCAAATACAATACTTACAACACAGATGGCCGACATCTTACATATTTGAACTTTCCTAAAGAGTTTGTGTGGTATAAAGATGGCAAGTATTGGCAGCGTAGAAAACGTTCTACTACCTTGGCAATCGGTTGTTTGGCATATATACATCCTAGCTCTGGTGACACATTCTACTTGCGCATGTTACTCTGTCACCAAAAAGGCAGCAGGTCGTTCCAGCATCTCCGCAAAGTTGATGGGGTCACTTATCCTACATATAGAGCAGCGTGCGAAGCAATGGGTCTATTAGGAGGTGATCAAGAATGGAACATTGCTTTACAAGAAGCTTCTTTCTCAGCAACTCCTTCTGAAATGAGGAATCTTTATTGCCAAATCGTCATCTTTTGTGATGTTTCCAACCCAGTTACGTTGCTCCGGTCACACGCAGATTCCATGTCTGAAGAAATCCCGTTAATACTTGCAGAAGTATTACATATACCAAACCTTCATGTCAATCTAGATGACTTGGAAGGTGGTCTTATGTTTGAACTGCAAGGAATTTTTAACTTCTATGGGAAATCTGTCAAAGACTATGGCTTTGATCTTCCTCCACCCCACTTATTGCAAATCGTGAATAACAGGGCAGTCATGCAAGAAAGATCCTACAACCGTGATCTGTTAAGAAGTGAAAGTGAAAGATTGGTCCTTCAGCTTAACATTGAGCAACGGATAATCTTTGATCAAGTACTCGATGGTGTTCAGAATCATCGACAGATACTCATTTTTGTTTATGGTCACGGAGGGACAGGAAAGACTTTCATCTGGAAAACTATAATTTCTACGCTAAGATCGCAAGGGAAGATTGTACTGGCAGTTGCTTCTTCAGGTATCGCCGCTTTGTTACTACCGGCGGGACAGACATCACATTTAAGATTCAAAATCCCTCTTGATTTAGCTGAAGAGTCGGTGTGCAGCATTAAGAAGAACACGCAGGTGGCAGAATTGCTAAAACAAACCGATGTTATCATATGGGACGAAGCTCCTATGAATGATCGAAGGTGCTTTGAAGCACTCGATCGGACGTTAAGGAATATAATGAATACACCAGACGACCTCTTTGGGAAAAAAACGGTTATTTTAGGTGGAGATTTCAGGCAAACACTTCCTGTAAAGAAAAAGGCTCCAAAAGAAGAAATTATTGCCTCTTCTATCACACTGTCGTACCTATGGCCAGCTTTCCAGTTTATTCGCCTTAAACAGAACATGCGTTTGCAACGAACAGGCCTATCAGCAGAAGATTATGAGGCAACTGCCGCTTTTTCTAAATGGTTACTTGAAGTTGGGAATGGTACTATTGGACAAGCTGATGAAAATGATGAGACAGATTCAAAATGGATACAGATACCAGACAGGTATTGTATTCCCGACAGCGAAACAGCTATTCAACAACTTATTAATTTTATATATGATCAAGAAACTTTACAATCACCAAACGCAGCAGTGTTACAAGAAAAGGCAATTGTATGTCCGAAAAACAAGACTGCAGACCAAATAAACTTTGCAGTGCTAGATATGCTAGAAGGGGATACTTATACTTTTACAAGTGTCGATGAGGTGGTACCAAAGACGAATGATGGAGGAGCAACAGAGCTGTTATATCCTCAGGAATACTTAAACACTCTTTCCGTTTCAGGAATGCCTCCCCATGAGCTTATAATCAAAGTCGGTGCACCTATAATGTTGCTAAGGAACCTAAACCTAGGTGGTGGCCTATGTAACGGTACACGAATGATTGTTACACATGTATATAGCAGGCTGATTCAAGCAAAGATCATAACTGGTACAAGAATGTCCGAAAAAGTTTACATACCGCGGATTTTGCTTATAAATAAGGACGACACCTTGCCATTTATTTTTAAAAGAAAACAATTCCCGGTAAATCTCTGCTACGCAGTGACAATCAATAAAAGCCAAGGCCAGTCATTGAATAAAATTAGCGTATACCTACCCGAACCTGTCTTTGGCCATGGTCAGCTGTATGTTGCGTTGTCAAGAGCAATGTCTCCTAAAGGTTTGAGAATGCTGATCAAACAGCATCCAAGCAAGGATGAAAACATGACTAAAAATGTTGTCTACAAAGATTTTTTAAGCATAGTTTCATCTACACAGGTTACACATGCTCACGTTTGCATTTTTAATATATGCCCACAAAAATTGCGCCTAGTTATACAGATACCATTTAGCTTCCTAGCAAAAGTGCTTGATTATTATTCACATATTATGTTACATAGTATTCTACGTGTTCTATGTTTGCTTATCTTTCCAATTTAGAATATCCTTGTTTGCATCGTAAACATTCTCTACACCTTAATATATGTCTAAACATTTTTTTACCGGTTTTGATATGCAGCCAAATGGAACAGACTTCTAGCATTGTACCATCATCCGATTCAAAAGGCAAGGAAATTGTTACACACTCAGAAGAAACTAGCCTAGCTGATTTAAAAGAAACAGATCATGGTCAAGTTATATATGCAAAAGTCTACCGAAAATGGACACCGACAAACAAACAAGGAAGACCGGTTCTCTTTTGTGTCTTACTAATTGATAAGCAGGTACAAAATACTATTCCAATATTTACCTAAACAGTTACGATTTCTTATATTGTCAATAAAAATGAAAAAATAAAAGATTATTTAGCTTATAATTTCTGTTTCATTTACAGGGGGTGGCTATACAGGCAAATATCAGCTTACGAGACAAACCTAAGTTCGATGCCCTCCTTTAGATCAATAAAACTTACAGGATATCTGGATTTGGATTTCAGCCGGCAAAACTATGGATGCAGGTTGTCCCCCACTCACTTTCATTGGCCTTCGGAACATGCACAGATATTCAGGACACGCCTGATACAGGTTTCCCATGCCACTATTTCAACTTTGCCAGCTACCGAGAACTGTATTCAAAAATAGATGTTAAAGAAGGAATACTAACAGGTACATAATACATGCATATATAAAACCGACATAGGTGATATGCACAGGCCTTACTTATCATATTTACAGATTACATTGGACGTGTGCAATATGTGACTGAGATACAAAAATCACGAAAAGCAACAAAAGATTCAGCTGTTTGGAGAGACATTGGTGTGCAAAACTTAGAGTAAGCATCAAACATTTATTCGTAAATCCTAATTACCATGTTTTCCCAGTTTTAAATAACGTGTAATTTCAACAGTGGACGAACAGTGCGCTTTACTCTATGGAACGAAGATGCTCACAGTTTCAGGAAGCAAGAATATGAAAAAGCCGAAAAACCAACAATCATTGCAGTTAGTTCATGCTTGGTCAAACAGTATGGAGGTAAATTGAGCACTTTATACTAATCATGTAAGCTGTAGACTATATCTTTTAACACATATTTATACTGATACAGGCCTTCAACTTTCGGCTACAAATGCAACAGAGTACTACTTCAATCCAGACACACCAGAATACCATGAAATTCGCAGTGTGTAAGTTAACAAAGTCACAATACAAAAATGCAAATCTAAAATTAAAAAGGCGCTAAAACTGTATGTATTAACTATATAGGTATGATGATTTCTTTGATCCACCCGCAATATTGAATGTCCAGCACGAACGATGTGCAGATCCACAACAAGAAAAATTCAGAAACCGTGTTGTCCTAGGAGATTTAGCAAAAGAGAATCCACAAAATCAATAGGTAATGTACACCTTAGCTAGAGCACTTAGCAAATACAAGCTTGCTAAACATTTACAATTCTAATGAACCAGAATGTTCGCTTTACTGTTGACGCAACAATTGACAAGGTCATTACAAAAAGGCCATGGTTTTTTCAAAAATGCCTCGACTGCAAGTCAAAGATTTCTAAAGGCTGGTCACATATCCATTGCAAATAACCAACATCAGAAGATGATCTACTCTACAGGTAACCTAAAATATCGGCAAATTATTCTACCACTGTGTATATATGGCAACATTTATGCAGATGTATCGATCACTAATAATACTTTCCATGTTTTGTATACAGCTACTGTTTCAGAGTTGAATTATCCGATGGCACTGGCAATGTCACAATGACATGTTTCAGTAATGAAGCAAATTCATTAGTCACAGACTGTAAGGAACTTCTACAAACTATGCCGCACCAAGACTCCTATGATTACCCACCAGAACTACTTTCTCTACAAGGAAAGAAAAGAATCTTTCAGTTGCATTTTGATCCAGAGAGCACAAAAGAACGACAGCTTTTCATTCTCGATACATGCTGGGATGATACACCCTTATTGCCACCACCCAATGCTGTTAATGCAGAAAGTACCATTGAGTCTTCAGGAACAAAATCTCCAATGAAAATAGAAATGAAAACAAACATTACAACCTCACAAACCAAAGACGCTGAACTACTTGACTTAAAACACTCTGAAATGACCCCAGCCAGCGAACAACCAAAACCAATTATTGTACCATAAAAAAACAAAAACAGCAGAACCACTTGAGCTCAAAGAAATTCAAGTCAAGACACCAGCAAAAGAGGCTACACAGCCTGCAATACCAATGGACACACCGCCAGAAACACTAAAAGAACAATCCTCTTTGTCCGAAACATCAGACTCCATAAAACAAACGGTTAGAAAAAGTACGGGGAGGGCCTTTTTCACAGGCAGCAATGATGAAAGCACAACATCAGGATTCAAAAAATCCAAAAAAGAAGAATGATCGGGTGTAAGTAAGCTATGTACGTGATGGACTGTTCCTTCAAGACATGTATTTCTATAAGTATTTGTAACAAGTACCAGGTACCAACCGTCAAACCAAAACTCTATTATGAAGTCGTCATATCGACCTATATTTTGTACATGGCATCTATAGCCATGGCTTTAGTACTAATTAACTACTGCCTTTGCTTTTTACTACAAGTATTAATTCTCTTAGCAATTATATGTTTAGTATACCATAGATTGCAACGATATAAACACTGATGCATATCAGAAATAATGCTATGAACATTTACCATAAAAAAATAGCATACTGTTAAACATAAACTTCAAGTTATATTAACAACCACCAAATTTCATACATCCCAGTTATTATTCGCAAAAAAAAACATGTTCCATGATAACACATCAACATAAACTGATCATTCCAAAACCAGCCCTAACCAACAAACATACTTCTAATAAAAATACAAGACATAACCAAAATATACCACAACAAGTGCCCAGCCCATCATTCGAAAAAGTAAAGATTCAACTTCTTTTCTTCTCTTCCTTTGCGCGCCAGATCCATGGTCTTGATCAATCCAGCAAGCACCTTCCTCTCCCCCTTCAGTGTCTCCTTCAAACGGTCCAACCCAATATCACCGTGCTCATGCATCGGCAAAAAACCCTCCCCTTCCTCTACCAAATCCTCTAACCATTTGACTTTTGCAGCAAGATGATCACGCTGCTCACCAAGCACCCTTAGCAATTGATCATTTTCGGTGTCATCTTGAGCAAATGCCACATGCAAGCAATCCTCTACTTCGTTTGAACCAGCAGCAAACTTAAGCCTTTGGAAGTTAGGAGTACGCGCAAGTGCGTAGGCAGAAGTTCTTGGTACTGAAGCCATAACAAAAGCAGTTAATTACAGAAATGGAGATTCAGATATAGTCGGTGGAGATTGAATTGGAAAAGCTAGGGTTGTGTTTGATTGAAAAGGGGGAGAATACCCTTTTATTACCCACGGGTAAATATTGACCGGCACATACACCTTTGTTGACCGACACATGCCTTATAAAAAAAATCACAACACAAATATATATATATATATATATATATATATATATATATATATATATATATATATAGAAAAAAACAAATGTAAATAATGTAAAAAATTACATTTAAAAAAAAATTAAAGAATTTACCTACTAAAAATATTTATACATTTAAAAAAACGCATAGGCAGTTAACAAAAAAAAAAACTAAAAGAAGTTAGGTATTTGATTGAAACTAAAACGGATAAACTAAACGGATAAAAAAAATTTCCGTGCTTAAATATTTGATAAAAACTAAAACGTCATGGTTAAAAAAAATTAAATTCTTAGATACATAGAAAAAAAAACGCAAATTCTCTTTCTATATTACTCATACATTTTCCAATAAAAACATTTATACTATTAAAAATATTATAAAAACGTCAATACAGTTAAAGATCTTATTTTTTTAGACGATAAAAAACTTTGCCTATAAATGCGCTCGCCCGCAACGCGGCGACCAGCGGCAGTCTCGTATATAACATAGCACAACGATCTGGTGTAAAATAATATTTTCTGTGACAAGCCCATGGAGAGGAGCCCAACATTCGAACGTCACGTAGGCTTTTAGGCCACATGTCTACCCCATCTTTTGTGATACGACTATTCATTAGTACTTTGTTTTTACTCCATGTATATTACACGTACATTCCAAAAGTTTGGTATGTTTGGAATTCTTTTTTTGATTTGCTGACACCACAACTTGTGCATTACAGTATTGTACTGTACAACACTGCAATGCACAATTGTGGTATTTGCATCAAAAAATGTGGTTGGAATATCAACTCTCTTTTATTTTCCGCATGTTATGGATTGCCTTTTTTTTTAAACCTTTTATGTTACTGTCAGTCATTTTTAATGCAATATGGCAATTCCTTGCCTTATTTTTATTTACGTTAGCTACATGTACATTCGAAAACTAACCAAAAACTATAACAAACACCCCGCCGCAACGCGACGGTTCCTACACCTCGTTATTCACATTTAGCATATTGTCCGCATTAACTGTTACACATAACATAAAATATGTATTTGTGCATTCTGTCTAAAGTAGTTTGAACATGTCTATGATTTTTATATTAAAAAAAATGTGAGTATTTGGAAATTTGAGTAATCGTCATTTTCATTCTCATTAACTCACATGACCTACTACACAACTAGATAAAGAATAGTAGTTGGTGCAAAAACGATGGATGTGTAGTCTTAAAACATGTAGCATGGGTTTGGACCCACACTGTCATGATTTGGAGCAAATTAATAATAAGCAAAATATTTTTTTCTAAAGAGTTAGCAAAAGGAAGAAAGAAATGCGACAACCATAAATATTTAGCAAAAGCATACTCCGTATTCACACAATGAGTTTATTTGTAGATGTATATAAAAAAAGGGTAAAATACTAAAATGCAAAAATGTCCCTAAACTATCACGAAATCGAAAATATGGGACCGAGCAAAAAGGCACGCAAAAAAGCCACTAACGTTAAGCAAATTTGCAAAAAAAACCACCGAAAACCATTTTTCGTTAGTTTTTCCGTTAAGTACCATGTCACTGAGGGTAGTATTGTCATTTCATGGTTCCCGCCTAAACCAATATTAGACCCACCGAGCAACTCAAAAGCTTCTTAGCTCAACTACCCAAAGTCAATTGCATTTTTTGCCCTAAAGTTTCCAATTAGGATTTCCGAACTAGTAAAAAGTGAAGAAGATGGCATTCTTTTTTGGGAAAAACCACGAACAATCTTCCCCGATCCGTAATCTTCATTAACTATACGGCATGTTTTGGGCATTGTTAATTGTATCGATTTTTTTAGCTACAGTTATATGTGATTGAAATGAACCGTACGAATAGCAGCATAGATTATACATTAAGCTGAATTTTTCATGTTGTTAGTGTGTGTGTGTTGATGTTTATTGTTTCTACACAGAATCAAACCATAACTACTTCACTCTAAAAGTCACCCACGGTGGAAAATTTACGTCACCACCAGGAAGGGTATATGTTGATCCAGTTATCTCGTGGTATGATTGTGTTAATTATGACCTGTTTAACTTTTACGCCTTTCAAGCGTTGGTAGCTAACATAGGTGTCAAAGGTAGGGTTGCAGGTTATCATTATAGGATACCAGGGGAGACATTGGATGTTGGGTTGTTACCCTTGCAGAATGATGACGATGTCATGAACATGTTGGATTTGGTTCCAACACATAGAGAGATAGAGGTTTATGTTGAGGCGAAACGCAGAAGAGCCAAAAGAGCCCGAAAATCAAAAATAACGGATGAAGTACTGGTGGAGCCTTCAAATGATCGTACCATGGGTCAAGAACAAGCTGAGCATTCAATTGATGGTACCAATGCTCAATCACCTGTGACTATAATTGCTGGTCGAGAACAAGCTGAGGATCAAACCCAAATAATTGACACAGACACTCCTGCTGCGCAACCACCTGTAAGTCGAGTTATTGGTGACACAGACACTCTTGCTGTGCAACCACCTGTAAGTCGCGTTGATGGTCTAGAACAAGATGAGCAACAATCCCAAATTACAGATGAAGACTTGTTCCAGTTTGCCCATCCTGAAGATAATGTTGGTGTGGGAGACGACTTGATTACAGGCATGGTTGCAGAACTTCA
>JARVZY010002763.1:0-42923 GCA_030686995.1 Artemisia argyi
TAGTTGCCGAAAAATAGAAAATAAAATAAGAATGTCAAATAGATTATGTGTAGTCCTTGTCCTTTTCCAATTTTACAATTTTTATACTAACGAAGTTAGCGTTACACCGTTAGTCCTTTTTATATATAATTTACAATTATAGTCTACTACATGTCCAATATTACAATCTAAGCTTGGAAATTAATAATAAATCATTTTCTACCTTAATAATTCTATTTTTACAGTTTTAGTCTTTAGTTTTCACAGTTTTCAATATTAGTCCTTCTAGGTGTCGTCGCGTTACATTTTTAGTCCAAACGTTCAAAAATTATGGGAAAAATTATCTTAAAATTTCTGGAGCTTATTGAAGCTTATTAAAACTTATTTCAACTGCTTATTTACAAAAATAGCTTATTTTTCAATAATTGGGCTTTAACGAGCAAATTTAAAGGCCCGTTAACGTTTTAAAATCCGTGAGCGTTGAGACAAGTTGGGCTTATCCCTAGACTCATTTTTAATGTTATAAAATCATATCAAAATAGATTTTTGGTCCAGCTTATACGGAGAGCTTATTTTCAGCTTATTGGGCTTTTCAGTCCATTAAGCTTTATAAATAGTTTTTGAAAAATGAGTTTTTGTGGTTTACTTTGGCCAATTTAAAGGGTCTAAACGAGCTTATTATTAAAAAGTTTAAACACGAAACTTGTAGCTTGTAGCAAGGAGAAATAGATTGTGTAAAAATATTGGGTGGTTATTAAGTCGGATTGAGTTTTAAAGAGTCATTTTGGTAGCGATCTGAACCAGTTTTCTGGGTAAAAAGACTTAGAAAATTTCCAAGTGTTTTTGGTATATACGAGTTTTGCAATTTACTTTGGTCGATTTAGAGTGTCAAAACGTGGTTATTTTTACATGTTATTTATACGAAAGTTGTAGCTAGCCATGGTGTCTATTAGGTGGTATAAAAATATGACATGCTTGTTACGCTAAATTGTGAGATAAAAGGCGGTTTTATAAGAGACTTGGGACGTATTTTTATTATTAAAAGACTTGGTTAATTTTTATGGTTTTGCAACATTTTTATACATTTGATATATGGTCAAAATAAGTTTGTATGATGCATGTAACATAAAAATAAACGTGAAACAAGTGTGCTACGTGACTCCTAGGCCTTCCAAGATAGAGGCTAGTCACGTTGGTGTTGCTAAAATTATATATACGTACATAAAATTTATATATGAAACTATATGTGATCGAACAAAATAAATATGATGCATGACATAAATTTAACGTGTAACATAGATTGAAAAAGGATGTAAACGACTTACAAACATCTTAGAGATGGTAAAGAAGTCGAGTGAATTAGAATGAAACACAAGAATTTATCACGTTCGAAATATAACCCAAACGTTATATATATAATTCAAACCCGATATTCCCTTTCTTGCTTCCAACAAATTAGCAGTCGACTTATGAGTTGTAAGAGTATTTTGAAAGACAAAATAATTAAGTGAAAGTGAATGAGAATGAAATGAAGCAAGTGCATGCATGATATGTATATATGTATCAAATAGAATGAATCGAGTGGTTTACATTCATCCAAAGAAACATAGCTACTATGCATGTCAGTATACTTGGACTCTTAGGACAACAAATATGATTATATTATAGAATGTGAGAGCTAGAATTTAGGGGGTTGTCTTGGTGACTCCTTTATACATGTCGACACAACCATATATACATAAACGATTTACAAAATCGTTTACCACTTATATATACATGATCATCTTAGACATTTGAGTATAAAATCATCTCGGAAATATTATTAGGAACAATTAGAAACAAACCGGGATAAAAACGGTTAAGAAATGAATATTTTATGAATCGATTGACATGAATATTCGTCAAACACTTTGCCATTTAAAAACATATCAAACGTCGTCCAATGAACTTGGGATTTGACACACTAATATTTGGCTAGGTGATGAACGAGATGGTGCAAAAATATATAGGTGTCGTGTGTACGAATTGAAAATAAAAGAGGCGTTTTGAACCTTATTGAGTCGATTTTTATGAAATATTAATAAGGAAAATGGGTTTTATATTTGGGCCGGTTGGGCTTATGAAAGATTAAGGGTCCGTTTGATTTTGTAATTATTTTTATTAATTAGGATTAGTGAGTTATTAATATTTTGTTAATTGTGTCGAGAACTTGTTTTGTCGTTTGGTGAATTTTGCAATATCGTAATCGTGACCATTTTAATATACAAAGAAAATTTTAAATTTCCCCGTAAAAATGGTAATTACAATAATGACAGAGATTATTTATTTAATTAACCGAAGTTAATTATACGAAATTTTGCGAGGTTTTACAGTACCCACATGTCATTCTGAATTTCGTCCCGAAATTCAAATTTAATGTGATTACTTGAGTAAAGAATTTTGAACAGAGGGTTGTCGAGAGATTTTTATCCGAAATTCAAGGAAACGGGATTTAGTTAGATTTACCTGTACTAGACAAGATAAAATAACGGAGGTATTTAAGGGTTGTGAATATTGAAAATAGTGGAAAAATAACGGCTAATGAATAGTGAACACTAACGGTCGTGAATAGTAACTTAACGGCTATATTGGTCCCAACGGCTAGATTTTTGAGCCTATAAATACTCCATTTAATTTCCTATTCTTTCATCATCCATTTTCCTATAATTTCACATTTCCTATCCTTAATCCTTCTCTCATTAAATACTTCCGAAAATGCCGAGCCTAATTACTATTATCGCAATGATATATATCGTTTTGGCTATCACCTATTTGACTTTTGTTACGGATGAAGATTATGTAATTTTGGTCGGGATTTTGGGGTTCGTAATACCACTCACGGTTCTATCATATGGTGTTGATAAGATATGGAGGCACTAGTCTTAAGCTAGGTTTATTTAAAATGTATCATTGTTATGTTTCTATGTAATCCTCAATAAATATGAAATAAAACTTATTTGTCTTAATGTTTAAGAACTAGGCTTGCTATTGTTTCTAATAGTGTACTTATACTTATTTTTATTTTTTTTTTATTTTTTTTTTAGAATAATCAAAGAAATTCATCCTATGGTGGTTCTTGCTATGGTACTGTTGATGGGAATCCTTATTGTTATGCCGGGTCAACCTATTGGAGATTCTACGCTTTTTATTGTAATCCTTGAAATAATAGCACTTCCTGTGCTAATTATGCCTATGTATAAATTTTCGTGGTCTCTAATAAAATTTTTGCTATTGATGTTTTTCATAAGTCTTTGTGAACTCTTAGGTTTCTAATGTTTTTACTTTTCTCGCCTTACTATAATAAAATGATGGATATTAAGTGTAAATATCTATTGGAGTTTGTCAAAAATGAGGTTTATAAATAGTTTATTTAAATCTCAAAATTTTGCTTTTACATGAAGATTGTTATTTAGAAAATCTGAAAAGATAACTGTTCCATTTATGACATAATTCTTCCTAAATTATACATAGGTAGCTAGGCTATGTATAATTGAGGACCAAATGATGTAATGCTTGGCTCAGTAATAATGGTATTTATTTTTCTTTAAATTGTTTTAGATGGTTCAGTCTCAATGATTGAATGACATCTAATCATTTTCAAAAGAATTTAGTAAATTTTTGTTCGTAATATGGTGATGAGTCAGGAATTTCTAGGGTGATACTAGGACATTCTTGGTGTAAACTTAAAGTTCATGAGATAATTCTTACAGGGTGGTAATAATCTATCGTTCAGTCACTCTTATTGTTCTCTTAAGGTGAGTTGGTCTAAAATCCGTAAAACTTTCATGGTTATGCTTACAAGATATGGCCGTCTTATTTTTTTTTTCTTACTATATCGTTGCTAATCGGAGGAACTATGGTTACTTCAAGTATTACTGCAATGATACTGATTACTAACCTCTGGATATTCTTAGTACTTTGTTAGGTCCTTTAGTGAAAAAATATGGAGCTAATTATTTCATTGATGATAGACTGAATTGAATCCCTACTGTAATCTAATTTCAAGATATGTTTGGGTAGTATCTTACATAATTTATCAACTCTTGGTATAGGATTGCTAAGGAACAAACAGACTTATCTACTAAAGCTAAAGTTCAATAACCTTCTCTCTATTCTTCAAGTTATCTTCCAAAAATTTGTCTTATAAAATTCTATGGTTATAGCCTAATCATGGTAGGTATAAGAAATCATAATAATCCTAGGTATTCTTAAGGTAAATTTGAATATATTCACTATAATCAACATTATATTAATAACTTGATTGATTGTTTTTGCAAAACAAACGATACAAGATCTTTTATTAATACTCCATTGATATGAGGGGAGTCATTTGTTTACCAAAGAGAGTAACAAATGGTGAGATTTTTCATGAAGGTATGAGGAATCATTACATGAATGCATAGCATCATGATGGAAAGAATTTATTAACAACAGAGGGTTAAAACGAAAGGAGATTTTTATTGGAGGTTGATTACAAGTTTTGAGAATTTCGGAATATTAGGAAATCTGTCATCACTAACCAAAAACTTTTTGGTTTAGTAGGTACAACTTTCTGTTCTGGGGAATTGAGAGAAGATACATCGTTTGAGATGTTTTGTATCGAGAAATTTGGAGCGTCAGGAAGTAGAAAATTTGGAAATATTTGGTATTGAGGAATATGATGTATAAGGTGACGGAGAATTTGGCTCAACGTTCTTCTACGGCATCTCTTGGCTTGAACTTCGTCCAACATCGAATGTTGCTTGACTACCAATCAAATCTTCATTTGATTCTGTAGCTCGTCTGAGTTTTTGACGTAAAGATGAAAAAAAAATAGGTGACGATGGAAGTGATCTTCTGAGTGAGTTCTATATCAGACTGGGGTCGTGATATTTGTACGTAAGGATCTTCAGTATTCGGAGAATTTATATTTATAGATGAGGTATTAGTATTATGGATATTTGTTTTGACATTCACGGGCGTTCCTGAAGACATGCTACAGTAGTAACCGAGAATAATATTTTATGAGTATTTTGTATTGTTAAAGATATAACAGTACAGGTGAAATAACAATTGTATATGAGGAACTATTAAGTATGTAAGATAATCTCAATAAATAAAGTATGGAGCACGGCAGTCTGCAGACACGGAGGGTATAAAATATTATGGTGTAAAATCATTATTTTGAAAATGAAGTTATAGTTTTAATGTTTGAAAACATTTAATTCTCTATAACTGTAGCTCTGATACCAATCTGTAACACCCCCATTTTTAATTTTGTCGCAGCGGAAAAGTAATTTGGGTGTTACGGTGAGGATCGAAGTTTTAACCAATAAAACGGTTTAAAAGAAACATTTTGAAAGTTATTTGTCATTTAAATAATAATTTTGATAAAAGATGAACCATTTGATTTAAAATCTTATGAAAAGATATAAAGACTTGTAAAAATGACAAATTTGATTTTTACACCATTTTAATTTATCAGAGTAACAAATGCCCACTCCGTGTCTTGTCCTGCTCCATTAAGTTACCTGAGATACACATGCTTAAAAGTGTCAACACAAAGGTTGGTGAGTTCATAGAGTTTTAGGAAAAACCCTTTATTTTGTTAGATTTCAGGAATATTTGGTATTAATAAAATACAAACAGTAATGAAACAAGTATCGAATATATTCACAAATAATCATATAAATATTCAATCATATTTAATAAAGAATCAATAATCTTAACATGAGCTGGAAACTCATGATACTAAATCGATCAGAGAAATAATTCACATATGGGCGAACCTATACAGCTGTATCTAAATATATATGTTGAATACATATATATACTATTCCTTTATGGATATTGCACCAAGCCTCATGACACGCAAGACGTTAACAGAAGGGGTGATCTATCAAATCAATGACAGATTTTGCCCTCGTGTAATAGGTGATTTGCCAATTCCTATTTTTACTCAAATATAGTGTATCACGACTAATGCGGGTAACCAATTGCAATTGGCATTCCGTCAAGCATTAGTGGGATCGGAGGTCAACCCGAAACAGGTTTCGAAGCTGTCCACTATATTCGCGCTCACTTTTCAGTGATTAATGGCTCATGATAGAGGGACTTTATGGCGATAAGCTAACTTAGGCAATATCAAGGACCTATGGGCTCATTTAGCATAACATCATGAAATCAAGTACCGCATTACAGAGATCAATTTGAAAACAGTATCATTGGAGTATCAGAAATTCAGTTTGAAAATAGTATCGCTTGAGTATTAGAAATTCAGTTTGAAAATATTATCATTTGAGTATCAGAAATTCAATTTGAAAATAGTATCGCTTGAGTGTCAGAAATTCAGTTTGAAAATAGCATCGCTTGAGTATCAGAAATTCAATTTGAAAATAGTATCGCTTGAGTATCAGAAATTCAGTTTGAAAATAGTATCGCCTGAGTATCAGAAATTCAGTTTGAATATATATCGCCAGTAACACATTTATATCACATATCACAATAATCGAATTGGGAACAACTTTCACATGAATATCAATATTTCAGTCAAATAATTCATCAATATAGATTTTTCACATACCACAATAATCACATTGGGAATATCAATATATTATAAATCACAAATTATATTATTTTTAATATCAATTAGGAAATTGATTTGAATCATGTATTTTATTTTATTTCATATACTTATCAAATTATCAAAGTATATGTAAGCATGTATCTCCCCCAATGAGTTAAAAACAATTATTTGAAATGGGGCTATGACTCACCTGGATTGATTTGGAAATGATGAAAAGTAAAGTAGAACGAGATTTATAGAAACGATTATGGAAACGTCGTTGATATGGAACCTGATAAATAAATTTATCAGAGAATATAACCAAATACTATTTGGTAAATACGAACGAATAACGAATAAGATTTATTTGTTATGACGAATAGATGATGTGCAGTGAAATGTTATGTCATGCATGATATGATAAAAATACTTTATTTAAAATATCCATCGTAGTTTTACTTTTTTTAATCGTAAATAAAAATTATTAACTTTTTAAATATCGTTATATATATAATTAACGTAAAAATAAATAATATATATATAAAATGTAATAAAATGCATATGACGTGATAGTTGCCGAAAAATAGAAAATAAAATAAGAATGTCAAATAGATTATGTGTAGTCCTTGTCCTTTTCCAATTTTACAATTTTTATACTAACGAAGTTAGCGTTACACCGTTAGTCCTTTTTATATATAATTTACAATTATAGTCTACTACATGTCCAATATTACAATCTAAGCTTGGAAATTAATAATAAATCATTTTCTACCTTAATAATTCTATTTTTACAGTTTTAGTCTTTAGTTTTCACAGTTTTCAATATTAGTCCTTCTAGGTGTCGTCGCGTTACATTTTTAGTCCAAACGTTCAAAAATTATGGGAAAAATTATCTTAAAATTTCTGGAGCTTATTGAAGCTTATTAAAACTTATTTCAACTGCTTATTTACAAAAATAGCTTATTTTTCAATAATTGGGCTTTAACGAGCAAATTTAAAGGCCCGTTAACGTTTTAAAATCCGTGAGCGTTGAGACAAGTTGGGCTTATCCCTAGACTCATTTTTAATGTTATAAAATCATATCAAAATAGATTTTTGGTCCAGCTTATACGGAGAGCTTATTTTCAGCTTATTGGGCTTTTCAGTCCATTAAGCTTTATAAATAGTTTTTGAAAAATGAGTTTTTGTGGTTTACTTTGGCCAATTTAAAGGGTCTAAACGAGCTTATTATTAAAAAGTTTAAACACGAAACTTGTAGCTTGTAGCAAGGAGAAATAGATTGTGTAAAAATATTGGGTGGTTATTAAGTCGGATTGAGTTTTAAAGAGTCATTTTGGTAGCGATCTGAACCAGTTTTCTGGGTAAAAAGACTTAGAAAATTTCCAAGTGTTTTTGGTATATACGAGTTTTGCAATTTACTTTGGTCGATTTAGAGTGTCAAAACGTGGTTATTTTTACATGTTATTTATACGAAAGTTGTAGCTAGCCATGGTGTCTATTAGGTGGTATAAAAATATGACATGCTTGTTACGCTAAATTGTGAGATAAAAGGCGGTTTTATAAGAGACTTGGGACGTATTTTTATTATTAAAAGACTTGGTTAATTTTTATGGTTTTGCAACATTTTTATACATTTGATATATGGTCAAAATAAGTTTGTATGATGCATGTAACATAAAAATAAACGTGAAACAAGTGTGCTACGTGACTCCTAGGCCTTCCAAGATAGAGGCTAGTCACGTTGGTGTTGCTAAAATTATATATACGTACATAAAATTTATATATGAAACTATATGTGATCGAACAAAATAAATATGATGCATGACATAAATTTAACGTGTAACATAGATTGAAAAAGGATGTAAATGACTTACAAACATCTTAGAGATGGTAAAGAAGTCGAGTGAATTAGAATGAAACACAAGAATTTATCACGTTCGAAATATAACCCAAACGTTATATATATAATTCAAACCCGATATTCCCTTTCTTGCTTCCAACAAATTAGCAGTCGACTTATGAGTTGTAAGAGTATTTTGAAAGACAAAATAATTAAGTGAAAGTGAATGAGAATGAAATGAAGCAAGTGCATGCATGATATGTATATATGTATCAAATAGAATGAATCGAGTGGTTTACATTCATCCAAAGAAACATAGCTACTATGCATGTCAGTATACTTGGACTCTTAGGACAACAAATATGATTATATTATAGAATGTGAGAGCTAGAATTTAGGGGGTTGTCTTGGTGACTCCTTTATACATGTCGACACAACCATATATACATAAACGATTTACAAAATCGTTTACTACTTATATATACATGATCATCTTAGACATTTGAGTATAAAATCATCTCGGAAATATTATTAGGAACAATTAGAAACAAACCGGGATAAAAACGGTTAAGAAATGAATATTTTATGAATCGATTGACATGAATATTCGTCAAACACTTTGCCATTTAAAAACGTATCAAACGTCGTCCAATGAACTTGGGATTTGACACACTAATATTTGGCTAGGTGATGAACGAGATGGTGCAAAAATATATAGGTGTCGTGTGTACGAATTGAAAATAAAAGAGGCGTTTTGAAGCTTATTGAGTCGATTTTTATGAAATATTAATAAGGAAAATGGGTTTTATATTTGGGCCGGTTGGGCTTATGAAATATTAAGGGTCCGTTTGATTTTGTAATTATTTTTATTAATTAGGATTAGTGAGTTATTAATATTTTGTTAATTGTGTCGAGAACTTGTTTTGTCGTTTGGTGAATTTTGCAATATCGTAATCGTGACCATTTTAATATACAAAGAAAATTTTAAATTTCCCCGTAAAAATGGTAATTACAATAATGACAGAGATTATTTATTTAATTAACCGAAGTTAATTATACGAAATTTTGCGAGGTTTTACACAGGTTGTTGAGGAGCGTATACTACAATAAAAAGAAATTTGACGTTACTCGGAAGCCACGTCCCGTAAATAGCTACAAAGTTATCAGAAATTGTGACATAATCTTTCTTAAACACAGAAGCTTCCCAAATACACAGAATACCACCCGAGTTTCCTAAAGAATCACTACTTACAAAGTCATAGTTGGAATTACCCCACATAAATTTCACATCCACGTGAGAGATCTTATCCATCTTAGTTTCTTGAATCGCTATGAGGTTAAGCTTGTTTTTTATTGTTAACTCCTTGACCCACTCCTTTTTAGTCTTGTTGCCAAGACCTTGAACGTTGATGGATAAAAGATTCATCTAAAAACCACATCGTCTCCTTGGTTACCAATAATAGCCTCAACATCCTTTTCGCACCCCTCCATAGAATATCCCATAGCTTGACCAACCCGGATCACTTCCTCTAAAACACCCAATACTGATCCGCCATTAGTACTAACATTATGACCAGAAGAACCACTAAAAGGCTCCTCATGAACAACCTGAGGAGTATTCATAATCTTATCATGAGCTAGTGGCAAAAGAACGTGGTCTGGTACTCCGTTAATTTTACCATTATCTTGAGCATTATTGAATTCTGATTCGAACCCCACTGGAGTAAATCCAGGAGGATGGGACAGGGATGGACTCGGGACACAATCTTCCCCAACATTCTTTTTCTTCGACAGAAGATTATATAATTCAAAAGGGTCCTCCGAATGTTTCTGATTTGAATTACCACTGTTTTGCTTTGGCGATGAAGATAAATCTTCAAAAATGGTTTCCGCCACTCCTTCGACCTCACTAGCATTAAATTCTCCTTCCTCCTCTTCACTTAGAGATGGTTGCTTAGCATAATAATTCTCCCCTTGTACCGAGTCATCATCTGACGAACTCAAATCCTCCTTGACAACCAAAAAATTGGGGTTCCATGTGAAAAGCTCCTTAGCCCGAACCATGAATATCTTTCCTCTAACTATAATTTTGAATGTCTCTAAAATGGATAACGGGGATTTGGTAAGAATGCAAACTCTTTTGCGGCCAAAAAAGGGCATAGAAGAATCTTCAATATTTAGCAATTCTCCCCATTTTCTACCAATTCTAGAGAAGGTTTGGTAAGACCAAGCATGAAGAGGAACACCCTCTAAATCCACCCAAACAATGCGCTCCTCACTCGCAAAATCTGGTATGACGTCTTGAATGACTTGGAACCATGAATTGACTCCAATGTGGGCTATCAAATTCGCCTTAGATTCCACATTGTCAAATTCAAACATCACCCACAATCCTCCCAGGTATTTTAATTTGATATTCGAAAATCCTTCATCGAAAAGGAGAGTTAACAGATTAGGAATAGAGTTAACGTCCTTGACCCTACCCATAGCAAACTTTGAATAATCCCGCTCAATAATGCAATTCTCATCTAGAACCAAGGCAGGAGAAGGAGAAATAGGGGACCTCGAATCAGCAAATAGTTGACCCCCGTTCACAACATTAGCAAATGATCCGACAAACCCATTAGGTTGACTAGGAATCGAAGGAGGAACCTTAACAGGTCTCGTTGGCTTATCATTCAAGGAAGAGGAAAAAGATTTATGCGGCCTTTCGTACCGAACCTGATTTGCAAACAGATGGTAGCGCCCAATCCAAATTGTACACAGATTTTTTATCAAACGTTCAAGGCTAAACACCTTGATAAAACGTACAAAAGCAAACCTTTTACCTGCCTTGGATTTCTTTGATGGAATGAATACGTCAACCACCGTACCATACGCATTACACTCTCTCCAAAGATCACGGGAGGAAACAGAATCAGGGAAATTGGTGACGTAGATCGAATGTGAAATTTTCTGAGTATAATCTTCATTAGACTTATCTTGCCGCCTTTGATGATCACCCATAGCAATCGAACAGAGAACAAACAGAGCCTGAACGGGAAGTTTGGATAGAAGGGAGTTCTAACACGAACAGGGTATTCAATGAATGGAGGATAACAGGTTGAATCAGAGAAGGAAACATAGATCGGACATGGCGACGGCGGCGGCGGTTTTAGGGTTTTTTTTTTTTTTTTAAAAAGAAAAGAAAGTCACCCTACTTTCATGATTAATTTCTTATATACCCAAAGTGCAATTATTGAATGCATAATGTACAATGTTTTTAATGCATGTTTAGGTATATTTGAAATTTCAACTAAAATGAATGGGAATATGAAATTGCCCTATTTTAATCACCACTTTTGCAATAGTCAAAACTACTTGAAGTAGAATTACTACAAAAAGTATTAGATCATACGAATTGACATCTAGTCTCATTGTTAAGACTTCTTTTTAGGCTTATTTTTTCTATCGGTCTTTTTTTCACTCAAATCCCATATGTGGCGGTTACCAGTAAACCAAATACCGTCTTTAGACAAAAGATGTGCCACCTGAGGTATATGCTAGTAAACACCCAACTAGATTTTAGCAACTCTGAACATAAAATAACTAAATATGGTCAACGATACATTCCAATACAACAAATTTATGCAGCTTGTTCTAACAAATATAAATAGGCATTGACCGTCCGAAATCCATGCATGCCCAATATCCATAACACAAGGAATGTTCAACATTGAATTTAGTTAGGCTAAGGTAACTGATAACCTGCACTTGATCGCATAACAAGTGACTAAGTAACCTTTTCCTGCACCTTCATGGCTTCGGATTGTTACCTGTCAAATTACATCATGCAATTGAGCAGCTACAAATATGAGATACTAAAAAATGCAGTCTTCCCAACAACTTTATAACTAATCTACACACAGGTAGATGTAGAAGCAAGAGTAGAGTAGATTAATTGACGATGCATGTAGTGTGCCCCTTACCCTTTAGGTACCAAAAGTGAAACTATTGCATACTTCAGGGATAACATACTCAAGAGACCAAATGTGATGCCATTTACCCTTTAGAGACCAGATGTGAAAATAATTGAAAAGCATTTTGTACTCTATAATGAATACTCAAATGTGATTACTCTATAATGAATAAAAAATGAAGTACAAAATGCATTACCGCGATAAACTCTTGCTCCTGCTTCGACTCCTGCTTTTGCTTGGGCTCCTGCTCTTGCTAAGAGAGCGTCTTTTGGGGGGGCTTTTACTAGCACGCTTTGTGCGCTGAGTTGAGAAGCAAACACAACATAACAGCAATATCAAGAGTATTAACCCTAAGTAACAATTCTACATAAATCTAAAGAGCTTACAAGCCAGTGATTGCCAAACACCAAATGACCATATACTACATGTTAACATGAGCATGTCATATGGGTTCTTAATTAACAGAATAGATCAGATTACAGTTTCACTTACAGGAGGCGGTGATCTGGATCTTGAAGGAGATCTGCAAAAGTTCCAGAAACAACCGAGTTTAATATCCAAATGTTCCTCTTAATTACTCAGCCAAGAGCCTCGATGCCAATTCCACGTCAGAGAATCAGTAAAAACCATAAACAATTATATGAATGCAGAATCAACAAATGTTTAGCACCCCAGAGACCAATCAGAAATCATCTTTAAAATGATAAGAAGAAAATAAAGATGCAAATTAAGACGCAAGTGAACAAGATACCAATAAAGCCGATAAATAAGTTGAACGGCATGCTTTATTTCCTACGTGGCATTTGGAGAAGCAATTTGCCATAGAGCATAGTCCATAACCATATAGCCCGTATTCAGAATCCAGTTTTTTAATGCAATCCATATCCATGATTCTTCTTGTCCCAAATCTAGCACCATTGGACATTAGTGATGCTCATTAAAGAGACAACACGTTGGATTCCGAGACTAGCTTTTATAACATCATACCTTCACAACCAAAGTTGTTACAGGTATTTGTAACATATCCCGCCAAGATCCTAACATGCAATCCTTTGAGAGCGGTATATATCCATATCTAGAAAGGCAGAAACAAGACAGTTTCATCTTTAAAATTTTCAGGATGAAGAATCAATGAAGTTGAGAGTATCATTTTCTCCACATGCCCAACCGACACAAATTCATGAGTCAACCCACAGGGTACAAACTAAAGAGCTTACAAAGTTATAGGGAAGTTTCTACATAAAAAAATGTAGAGAATGATTGGTTTTAAAGGAGCATGTTCTACAAATGCCTGCTAACACGAATTCATAGACCAGCCCACATGGTAAAAGCTGAAGATATAAACGATATTTTTTACTCTATTAAGGCCTCCCGTAACAGCTGCCCACCTCATGCGTGAGGCACTGAGAGTGGCTCATCCACCCACGTGTACAACTGAGTGGTGAGTGAGGTGGACCCTGCACAAGGGTGGCCTAACAAACCAGGATCTAGACTTCAAGAGCAGATATGTTAAGCCATCAACATTTAAAATCTTAAACAGAATATACCTATATCTACCACTAAAATTAGATAAACATTCTAGACTATCAATAGTAGGGTATAGACATCTGGACAACAATAACTTGAAAAAAAAAAAACATGAAACATGAGACACCGAAGAAGAAAGGTGCAAGAAAAATCGTAACATAAGTGACATCTATATGAGATACATAGGTAACCAGTTCCTATGGCACTATTATCATGCACGATGACAAGTTAATTACATAGCAGAGAATTCAGCACCCAAAGATAGTGAGACGCCAACGCCATATAGTATTAAGTCAGATTAAATTGAGATATGACAAGATGTTGAGAATAGGGTGAGGAACTTTAGCAGACATATATATACGGAAAAGTAAAACAGTAACCTAGGATGCGTACCGTGCCCGAGGAGAAGCAGACTTTGAACGAGCACGCGGAGAAGCAGACTTTGAACGAGATTTTGAGCGACGAGAAGACTTTGCTTTTGGAGATTTGCTGTTCAAGAATATAAAAAACGGCAGTTTCAAGTTAAAATAAAAGAACAGAATGTTCAATGAGAGAGCAAGGAAGCTTCCACGATAAGTTTAGGTAAACTGTGAAATAAAACAAGATTGAACCTTCGGCTCCTGCTGCGACTACGGCTATAGCTCCGGCTCCTGCTACGGCTCCGGCTCCTCGAACGACTTGAGTCATACTCCTTCACCTATAGGTGGTTCACATGTAGTTTTGGTAAATCGCATGACAAAAAAATGTCTGTACAACATAGAACAGCTAAGCATAATTATTTAGTTTAAATCATACACGTATTACTCCACGAGAGAAAGCGTTTTTAAACTCTGAGTCATCCAATTTCCGTATCTGTGAACAAAATTAGTAAGCATTACATAGTACCACAAGTAGCCAGAATTCTTCTCAGTAACTTGACAAAAGAAAAAAGGTGAAAAGCAGGGGGAAACAATTACCGCATATTTCATGTCATCATAGTTTGTGTAGTCAACAATCCCTGTGGTGCCTGCACAATAAATTATATGACATATCAGAATTTTTACTCAAGTAACAATATCCACATTTTTTCCAACACGCAGTGTTACTAGAAAATTGTCAATCTGATTATAATCTTACCGCCACCCTCCTTAAACACTTGAGAGAAACAAACATCCCCGGCTCGACGCATGTGATCCTGGAAAATAAAAGTGAGCCAAACAGCGCTTCAGTCAAATAAATTATGCATCACTGCCTTAATATAGAGGGTAGTAGAAGGAAAAAATGTAACGTTGAAAAAATTGAGATTTAGCATAACAAAAATCTATTAAAATGTTCAGACAGACCAAATACCTTTCAACATTTTCAATCAAATGTTACCCAAAACTATGCATAATGAAACATCTATTCACCTCCAACTAGTAATAAGAATACTTGTTTCATCATAAAATAACGGCAATATTCGACTTTTGTTCATGGTGCAACAACTGCTTTGATGAGAAACCTTACAAGATTTTAAACTTTAGCAGGAAAATGGCACAAACAAAAACCTTTGGTCCCAAAAGAAAACTAAATTGTTAAATCCAGATGCAATAATGCCCAGTTCACTTTCGCAATTAGACAGATAAAAGGCAAATACTTTAGCAACTGTATCATGCACTAAGTGACGTTAGCATGCAATAGTGTTGGTTACTGACTAACATTGCAGATTGCTGAGCTTATAGCAGGTTGGGCAGAGGTGTGCGGAGTGGGTAGAGCGTGGTTAATACAGATTCAAGAGGATTTATTATGGAGTGCAAATGTTACAAACCACCAATTAAAGTTTTAAAAGATACCAACCTTAAGGTCTTGCCATGAAGCAGAAGAGGGTAACCCAGTGACCAAAACTGCATCATAGAATTCACATATACGGGATCAATATATCCATATGACCAAGATAAAAAAGACAAATTTCAATCCAATATTTGTACCTCTGTAATCAGATCGTCTTGATACTCCTCCAACATGAGCACCCCGACCACTGCCGTGACTATGACGATCTGTAGAAGATGAGTTACCGCGGCCACCATGGGCAAGTTCCACCTATTATAACAATAACATTATATTGGTTACTGTCACTACCATTTCCACCTTAACGAATAAATATATATGTGTGCCTTGTTCGTGCGACTAACCCTTAATCTGTGCCCATCGAAATCATAGCCATCACGACCCCTGATAGCATCTTCGGCATCACGAGCCTCATCAAACTACGAGAAGAACAGCATTCAATATCAGAAAATAAGATAAAAAGATAAATGCAAGTGGTGGCGTCAAATGTCAGCAACAGGGAACACACCTCAACAAAAGCATAACCTGGAGGTCTTGGTGGGACTTTCAAATCAATGCGGGCTATTGGACCGTACTGCAATTAGCAAAATAATATATTAATAGGCATACGAAAAAAAGTGCTTAGTTCAGACAATATATAATTATCAAGTTTTCAACAATCGATATTTATACACCTTTGGCTTCATCCACGAAAACCAATACTGTAATACTATGATAAACATTGACATAAGTTTCTAATATTTAAATGCGCTCATAAACAATATCTCCAAATCATCTTATTCATCCACGAAAAAGATATTAAGTCCTTGAATTTATAAATATCCTCGTTCCTTATTAGAAATTTCATTTCATGCAAGTGTGTAACTTTTTAATACTTTTAGCAATGATCATATAATTCGTGAAACATTAAATGTAAAAGCAAATCTAGCTTTTATAATCAAACCACTTCAAATTCAGATAAAACCGAGCCATTCACCTTGTAAAACAAATCCTCCACTTCCCGCTCGCGGATATCCCCAGGAAGATTACCAACATACAACGTTCTGCTAGATCGACTCATTATTTCTGTTAAAAAAGCATTTACAACAAACTCAAAACCGAAAGTATACGAATAGTCGACATAACAAGATAACAGACTAACAGTAAAATAAACATAACATGGTATCATGAATTTAACCTTAACATAAACATATAGATAAATAAACACTTTAAACATATAAATAAATAAACACTCTATCTTACAAATATTCAAAATCTGACGGCTTATACATAACAATTAAGACTTATCACTACCGTACATAACGATGCCATAAAAAAATAAAAAATAATAAAAAAAAATAAAAAAATAAAAAAAGAAAAGAAAAATCGTTCACATAACATCTAAAAGTAATTTCAAAAATCAAATAGCTAAAGTACACGAGTATTAATAATTCATTAATCCACATATCGTTGCGATGAAAAAATGGTTCATAACACATAATTTTCACAAAATCTAACTTGCACCTAATTAACCAAACCTAAACCTAAATTTGAATGCATATAGTTACAAATTTCATAATCAAATAGCTAAACTCAATCACAAGTGAAACAATCATAAAAGTAAATAAACTGATAAAATTTAAAAGTTGATAGATAACCGTTGAAAAAGTGGTAGATCCGGCCGCCAGAGTCGTTAGGGTTCAGTTAGACGATAATAGGTTGTTACAAAGTTTAACAAACAAGTGCTGTGATTCTCTGTGTGCGAGTGTATCTACCTTACGGTGGACCCGCTGTCTTAATTTAAAATCTAACGGTTGAGATTCAGTTTAGATGTTTGGGTCGAGAATTCAGAATTGTGTCTTAAGTGGGCTAGTTTTTTTGGGCTTTATCTGTGAGGCTTATTGTTAAAAAGTTAAAAGTAATTAGAATTTTGTGTAATTAAGCACACTATGAATTATGAAATGTGTTACGGTAAGGTTATCAAAAAGGCTTTAACTCTGTAAACAAGTGGGTTTAGATCATTGACAACGTCTACACAACTTTAGGCAGATAAAGCAGCTATAAAAGCTATGCTTGTCAATCGAGTAGTTGATTTTGTCTAGAACATCTTCAAGTGAAAGAAACTTATGTGAGATGGCATTTAAAGTAGGGTTGCTCACGGTCTAAAAACCGGACCGGACCGAGACCGAATCCGGCAAAAATCCTAGACCGAGACCGGACCGAATGTGGTCGGTTCGGTCTCGGTCCGGTCCGGTCCCGGTCCAAATAGTTTTTAAGCCGGATCGAGACCGAAATTATAAAAATCCCTAGACTAAGACCGGACCGAATGTAATCGGTCCGGTCACGGTCCGGTCCGGTCGGTTTTGTCGGTCGGTCCGGTCCATCTGGTCCGTTTGCTCACCCTTAATTTAAAGGGTGTCTCAGGTATTTTTCATAATCGTCTACACTTTCTTCATTGTTAAGGATCTAAGACATCATTTGGGTGGCGTCTCAAATATATTTCCATCTAGGACTCTATGAGTATATTGTGTTATCACCGAGCTCAAATAAGTCCAAAGTCGCAAAAGTACAACTGTTTTACGAGCATATATATGTTGAGTTACTTATGATGTGTTTGCTAGCCACTTAATAAAATAATTCAGTGCTAAAAACTGAATCGGTCAAAGGTGATTTTGTTTGGTAGAAAAAAAAAAAGTGTGTTAAATAGGCCAAATAAATTCTGAATGGGCCGCCTTCCATAGACTCTGTGATTCAGCATGTTCTAATTTCTCTTAAATACCCTTTTTTTCGTACGCACTCTCCTAAACCCCTTCACTAGTCGCCCCCAACTAAAGAACAATTCTCTCATGTGTAATCAGAAATGAACAATGATATTTAATTAATGGTTTTATTGAATTGATTAAAATTGAGATTACATGATAGTATAAATAAGTCATGCTTAGCTTGAAGGTTAAGCTAGGCTAACTAATGGGCATGTCCCTTGTTGCTAACTTTAACATCCCCCCTCAAGGTGAGCATAGATATTGATGATGCCCAACTTGTTACAAATATAAAACCCAAAAATAATAAGCAAAAGTCATCCTTGAAGCAATAATTCAAATCTTCAACAAACACAAAACTAATCGGTCTCACTTCGGATCGAACTAAAATACGAAGCAACCGAAAGGTCTCAACTAACACACAAATCCAAAATCCAAAGCAACCAGTGGGTCTAGTAACCTGAACTCGGGTCTCAATTAACCAAAATTTCCAAAAGACGAAGCAACCTGTCATGACATGTCTCATCTAACCAGAAAGAACTCCAAAAACTAAATCATCCACAAAAGGTAACAAATTACTTAAGACCAATAATCTGTTTGGTCACCAGATACAATCTTATTGGTCACCATCTGCCTTCACAGATTTTGTCCCAGCAATAGTGGTGGCAACAGTTGATGAATTCACATTCACAAAACCTTTAAGATAAGCATATTCCTCGGCATAAATGGTGACCGTTTCATCGTAGGTGACAAAAGTACGTGTAGAGGGACCCTTTTACTTAGCTAAGAGTTTCTTGTAGTTAAGTGTAGTATGCCTTAATTCATGACAATA
Organism: Artemisia argyi; assembly: GCA_030686995.1. NCBI lineage: Eukaryota > Viridiplantae > Streptophyta > Magnoliopsida > Asterales > Asteraceae > Artemisia > Artemisia argyi. The sequence goes on from JARVZY010002763.1 coordinate 19,265, forward strand.
ATAACACTCAACCTCCTCATAATTAAAACCTTGAAAATCACCAACTCGGTCATTATGACCATTCCCAAAACCACCTTGAAATCACCACGATTAACAAGAGCACTACTATAAGCCAATGTATGAGGAGACTAGAGAGTCTCATTACCAATAACTTGAGCAAATGTGTCTTTAAGAAATGGAACCTCTAGCTCATTCAAAAATTGAATCTAAGAGAATCAACTTCCGGTCGCAAGCTGGTTAGAAAGCTCATTACAACTATTTGTTCTCTTTGCTTTTGCATCACTTTCACGTCAGCACTTATAGGAAGAAGAGAATTTAATTCCTCATACATTTTTTGGAATTCCATAACATAAGCAGTAAGTATTGATCTTGTTGTTCCCCCTGATGAAAAGCCTTACACACACTATATATCCGAGAGATATTCTTCTGTCTCGAATACAAAAAATCCAGATAATATATCAATTCCTTTACATACTCACAATGATTAAGTAAAGGTATGACGGATGGTTCGATAGAGTTGCTAATCATCAAGAACAACCGAGCATCATTCTGCAGCCATTGATCCTTATTTCCATCTGTAGGAGGATCATCTTTAATATAAGAGGCTTTTCCGATACTGCGTAGATAGATACGAACGGTTTTGCTCCATGTAAAGAAGTTGGATCTATCAAGCTTGCTATATGTAGTTCGAGTCACTACCGTAAGTCCATCAGCAGAACCACTACTAGATGCCCTATCATTCTTCTTGTCATCAACCATAATTCATAATTTAATCAAATCAACAAATCAACCTGAACTATCAAAAACAAACACCTAAACAACAACTCAAAACTTCCAAATTAAATCGGAAACAAAAGAATATAAACCTTCAAGTATGATAAATAAATCAGATCCCATCTGTTGTTGTCTTTCATAGAATTAACTATCTATTCCTGAGTTTTCCCAGACTGAAAGTTGTTTGCCTGAGATGAGTTGTTGGCATGGGAGTCGAACGTTTCCAAAGAAATGTTATTCTTCTTATTCCCCGTGGACATTGTGTCCTCATTGAAGTTGTTCTTAGCCTTATTGCCAGGTGTATCTGATGGTGTCCCAATAATGACATTGAAACTTTTTTTTAAATATTCCTCGGTCCATTTGACGAACTAATGCCTTTCTATCTCCAAAGCACGGAGGTGCTTAGGGACATTTGGACTAGTTGTTTGTAATTTCACCCCTCACTTTTACCCAACACATTTGTCATCCCATAGCGAGACCTTATGTTGTGTGGTCTGAGCCTTAGTGGACATGAGAGTGATGGTTGCTTGTGTATGCTGGTATATAGGCATGCGTTATGTCCTAGGTATATGGATTGTTGATTGAATTGCACTGGTCTGCCTTGAGTTTCTTGATACATTAGCAGATGCATTTGTTGTAGTGGTATATCATTGTAATTGACTTGTGGGTGTTGTTGCACTTGAGGTAGTGCAGGATTAGCGAGTGTCTGTAGATTTGCATTAATGACTTGCGATTGTTGTCCTCCCTGATTTGTTTATGGATTTTCACGCATCATCCTTTCCAGATATGCTACCATTGAATGGAAAGTGTGTTCATTGGCATTGATGTTACATGACGTTGTGATTGTTTTGAGTTAGAGTTGCCCGACCGTCTTCTATGTGTGTAATATCGATGGTGCTAATTAGACCAGAGAAATCAGGTTCTAGTGGTGGTGGCAGTAATGGTGTGTGTTGGTTTTGTGAATCCGACATTTTTGTGAAACGAAGTTTGTCGATGTGAAAACATAGATTTTGTTGAAATAAGATGATGAGATGAAAGTTTTTCCTATGACAAACGTGATAAGATGAAGGTTTTCGTGTTCTGTAACAAATAATAGTTTAGATCTGTGAATTTAATGCCGAAAAATGAAGATTTTCGCGGTAAAAAAAGCTTTGTTTGTATTTTTGACAAAAAATAACAAAATTTTTGGGTAAAACAAAGTTTTTGGGTAAAACAATGTTTTTCGGTGACCGAAAAAATGAAAGCTTTGTTATGTTGCGTATAACACGGATGACGCCATGTTTACATATGGTACGTAATTAGAGTGAGGATAATCGTACATTTGGTTTCATACATTTGGTAAGGACCCTAAGTTATGATGTAGTCAAGAGTTAAGGTAAATAGAGTGTGTGTTTTGTGTGTGAAGATTGATTAGCTTCACTATTTGTGACTTGGTCCATTTTGTGGGAATGAGATCGGTATTTATAAGGATGCATTTAGGGTTTTGTGTCGCCCATAAATGTGATCCGATGGGTGAGGATGGTCTATGTGGTTACCATTCAATGAGGGAGACAAGAATGACACGTGACGTGACATCACTGGCTTTGCTAGGTGCATGGAATATTCCATGCGCGATATCACGTATCATCTTGATATTCACAGCACTACCTCTATGCAAATGAGGCAATGACACATGTTGTCTGTTTTAACATCGCTTTGGGATAAGATCACAGTCCAAACTCTGCCTTTATATGTTTATCCAGGCTTGGTTTGCTTGCTGTCAAGCCTGGAAACTTGCTTTTCAGGCAAAGCATAATGATTTTTACTCTTGCGACCTGTCTTGGGCCTGTGTCGAGTGTATAGTTTTTGGCTATTTTGAGCTGAAACCGCTATACAATAAGGGTGATCACGGTCCAAAAACCGGACCGGACCGACCAAGACCGGACCGGACCGAAGACCGAGAACCAGAAAAACCATAGACCGAGACCGGACCGAATGTGGTCGGTCCGGTCCAATTAGGCAAGATTTGGCAAGTTTTTTCGGGTTTTTGATCGGTCCGGACCGGACCGGACCGATGACCGAATTAGCCAAAAAGCTTAGACCAAGGACCGGACCGAATGTGGTCGGTCGGGTCGGTCGATCCGGTCCGTTTGCTCAGTCATACTATACAATATCAATAACTCATCTGTATTTCTTGCTATGATATCACACGAATATCCCTAATGAATAAGCAAATAATGCTTGCAAGAAGACACTTTATTATTAATAATTGAGACAAGAATATCCACTCGATACAGTGTGGCCGCCATGTCCCTCCCCACTTCTACCTTCCTTAACATATCTTATACTAGTAATATATGTATGTATTAGAACAACAGACAAAATCTAATATTCAAAATGTTAAAATAACTTTCAATTGATTTGAAAGTTATTTTCATATCATCACAAATAAAATAACGTACGCATCTTCGACACATCGTAACCAAAATTCCTTTAACACAATGCGATCTTGTACAATGAAATTGACAATAAAACTTTACCTATCATTTAGTTAGGAATGTTAAGTTGTGTATTAACTAAAAAAAGTGTGAGATAGTCAACAATTTTTTTTTAACAGAAATGACATTTCATATTTTCAAGATGACAAAAATGCTTTGGAAGAAAAAAAGTACGTAGTACATTTTAACCTTAAAAAGTGTACAACTGTACATGTGTAAAACACCGACTGCCAAACACCACTGACCCCTTCTTGCTTTCATTGGAATCTTAATGCCACGTGTAAAAGAAGTGTCATGTCCCATGTTTCATATCTCACACATTTTGCGTATTTTCAGATCTCATCAACTTTTTTCACACAAATTGCAAGCAAAATGTTTCTACGTTACTCTTTTATTTTCATTCTTTAAAGTTTAAAGTTTTGGCCAACGACAGTTTATTATTAGCATGTAAAAATGAGCCCCGCTAAGCATTTTTTCATTTTTATCTTACAAATTCTCCTACACTAACAATAATATTATATAATTTTTTCTCACACATTCTCTCTCTGTATGTAAATAATCAATTTTGCCACTTAACAGGATCTTATTAGTAAGACATATTATAAGAATGTTTAGCATTAAAATTAATTTTATACTTTCAGAAAGCAATTAACTATTGACCTATGACCTCATTAGAGCTGACAAGACACTTTTTTAACATGTATTTGTACATTTTTTGTTCAAGATATTCTCTGCCATTTAGGATGAGTTAGTTGTTATAAAAAATTTCATGTTGGTTAATATATTGTTGATCACTTGGTAAGCTTCAAGATGCTTTTGGCTAATTGGTTATCTTCCAACCAATACGATACACGATGACAGTCATATGATTATGAAGTCTTCTTTATAATAATTTCTTAATCAATATTGAAAATTTTGGTTGATGCTATAAAGCAGACGATGAGATTTGCTTGATGTTAGCTGCCCACAGTGGATCGGTCGATCTTGTGGGTCGGCGTCGATCGTGATCGGTCGTCCTTAGTGTGGGGTTTCGGTCGTGATCGGTCGTCGATGGCAAATTGGACGAACTAGTACGTGTAGACGACCGACATTTAAACACACAAACTTCACAAATTTTGTACCATTTGAATTAATTATATTAAATATATTATTTATTTATTTATTTATTATTTTATTTTTTTAACTTTACCACTTTTACAACCTTATAAATACCAACCTTAAACACAATTCTAATCACACAATTCAAACAATAATTCTCTCAACACCTTTAAACACATTCTCTTAATTATGTCTTACGAGCTATTTTTTGGTTCTTCGTCTTCCGACAACGATAAAGAAGTTATGAGCGAGTTTGCGGTAGTTTGCCTAGGACGAGTACCAAGCGTCACTGCCAAAAGTTCGACGAAACTATTTATTTAGGGATCATGAGGGTAGGATGGCAATTTATGCCCCGACACGAAACCCGACCTGAAACCAACACGAAAATTAACAGGTTCGGGTCAAGCTAAATAGATTTTAGGTCAGGTTTGGGTCGACATATCTAACCCGTTTATTAAACACGTTAGGTTCGGGTTGGGAATAAAATAAACGGGTCGACCCGCCAACTCGTTCAAGATTTTTTTTTCTTAAATTAAAACTTATTTATATTTAATTATACAGGTTAAATGTGTTAAACGGGTCGACCCGCTAACTCGTTTACCCCGTTTAACTCGTGTAATGTGCTAACTTTTGTATAACCCGAAACCCGTTTAACCTATTCAACCCGTGTAACCTATTTAACCCGTCAACCCAAGTATATTTACGGGTTTAATGGGTCAGGTTCGGGTTACGTTTAAACAGGTTAGGGTTGACCTAGCTGACCCGATGATTTAAATGGGTCAAGTTCGGGTTAGGGTTTTCTGACCCGCCAACCCGAACCCGAACCGAATTGCCACCCCTACGATGAGGGTACTTATAATCGTTTAGTGGCGGTTTACTTCTCCGAAAACCCGGTGTTTGGCGAAAGAACATTCCGTCGGCGGTTCCAAATGAGCCGAGAACTATTCTTACAAATTGTTCAAGAGATAACCGATTATTCTCCTTATTTTCAACAAACTCCTGATTGCAGGGGCATACTTGGTATTTCCCCATTTGTCAAGTGTAATGCGGCAATTTGTCAATTGGGATATGTAGTCGTTCCTGATTCTCTTGACGAGTATATGCAAGTGGCTGCAACAACAGCCCGTGAATGTCTCCGTAAGTTTTACAAGGCTATCATGGAGTTATATGGTTATGAGTTTTTGCGAAAGCCACATATTCTGACCCTGAAAGAATATATGCTCACCACGAGTATACGCATGGGTTTTCAGGGATGATGGAAAACATTGATTGTTGATGAGGCGAAAAATGAACCACTTTTAGGGGGTCATTTAAGCCCGGAATTGAATTTATTTGATCAAATATTACCCTAAATCATTCCTTTTGTGATTTTAGGTACTTTGGGAGTGAAATCTGGAAAAGGAATCAATTCGGACGTTTTTTTAGCATAAAAGTGAAGAAAACGCCAAAGACTTAATTTTTCATGCTGAGAACAGTACCTGACGGCGTCAAGAGGAAGACCCTGACGGCGTCAGGAGTAAAAGTGGTGACGACCCAGTGCAAACCTGACGGCGTCACACCAAGGGCGTCAAGAGTTAAAATCATGACGGCCTGCATAAGGTGTATACATGACGGCGTCAGACCCAGATCTAGGCAGTCCGAGGAACTATTTGGCGGTGAGATGACGGCGTCAGACATTTGTTCTTGACGCCGTCACCTTCTAAACTCTATATATAGTTTTCTATTTTTCATTCATTAAAAAGGAACTTGTGTGGAGAAACCCTAGGGCCGAACTTTGTGAACCCTAGCTCATATTTTACAGTATTTTCAAGGGTTTTCACCCCTTGAATCCTTTCATGTGCTATTGAGATAAGTCTTCTCTTAATTCAATCAATATGTCTATGTGTTGGTTGTCTATATCTTGTGCTTGTCTTAATTTCAACATGCTAGGCTAAATCTATCTTGTGTTTGCTTGGATATAATGAAACCTATATGTTAATTATGTGTTGATTACTTGTTTATGGTTGTATTGGATGAATGATTTCAATGTTAGGCTTAAGAAAACTGGCAGATCTCCATTGTGTAACATGCTTGAACGTCTTAGGAAACATGAACCGATGTGTACTAGGTTTTATTGGTTGTATTTAATGCATGAGTAAATTCTAATGATCCCATGTTAGGAGCTTGTTAGCCGGCTCGACATAGGAGTGAAGTAGGCACTCATAGGATTGGGGAAGTAAGTACGCCACCCCATGAATGGTATTAAGGAATACAATCCGTCATCCACGCAACTATAACAAGTAATTAACGTGTAAAAGATATCTAGGGAGTAGTGAAATCTAAGTAAACACATTTCTCCCACATATTGCTCACAACTTTAGTTTAAATTAGTTTATTTTCATTTCTAGTATTTTATTTTAATTGCATCTTAGTATTGGGTTAGTTGACTAGCAACTAATTCCGCCCAACTCTTTCAAAACCCGAGATTTTAATTTGCTTTCTAAAAAATATAAAAATACAAAAAGAATCATCCCTCATCTCTAGACCTAGTCTTTAGGTTTTCTAATCCTAGAGACACTATTCCTAGCTGAACGATCAATCCCCCGGTACTTGTCATTATACTATACAACATCGATCAGGTACACTGCCTGGTGGGGGTTGTAAGCTTCTCAAGATCCCTTGAGAGGTAAAGCCTGGTGCAATCCCTACGCATCAAGTTTTTGGCGCCGCTGCCGGGGAATAGTTATTGTCTAGGTTAGGATTTCTTTTTATTAGGTCTACTTGCTAGATTCCGTTCTAGTAAGATTTTATTTTTATTTTTATAGTTCTTTAGTCTATCTTTTCTTTGTGTCTTTGTTTGTAAAAACCTTTCCATTGACTATTCCGTTAGCCGTTATAGAGAACGCGAATCCACCATACTACCAACCACGAAATTCACCCACTCCAAATGACATCTTGATGTTTAAACAACATGAGGATGAACCTATCTATGATGCATGGGCTCGTTTTAAATATTTACTCCGAAAAGTCCCTCATTATAATTTCTATCTGTGGTCCCAAATTGAAATATTTTACCATCGTGTCGACCACTATACCAAAATGGACATTGACCATGCCGCAGATGGGGACCTTTGGGGATTAAGTGTTAATGAAGCATGGGAAACCATAGAGAATTGTGCCATACTTGCCAAAAAAATGGATAACCCAACAAACGTTGTTACGGATCAATTGATAGCAAGTTTAAGGGAACAAGCAAGAAGATTGTTTGGGGATAAGCGTATAAATGAGATAACTGGGTGCACGAAGTGGTTTGATTTCACCACAATACAAGCTGAGCACATTGGTAATCTTGATAAGATGAATGATAGAGTTGAAAATCTAAGCCAACCAAGTACCCCACAAGTCCTACCATCATTTGAGGAATACATACCGCCCGTGACTTATTCGGATGAAGCAGAAAAGACTTTAGGAATCCCAATTGAGGTAGAACCTTTGAACCAAACACAACTAGAGGATATAGGTTTGAATACATGTAATGATAACCTTACTCTTAGTTCTAGGGAAGTTCCTAGTTTTGATGAACCGGAGCTTCAACCAAAACAGTTACCTGATCTTCCATCCTTGGATGAAAATTTAGGAATTGAAATAGGTCCCGATCCACCCATCAAACCATATAGTCCGGGTAGTCTTAGGATAAAGATGGTAGAATTTAAGCCATGTAGAGAGGAAGCCAATATAGGAGTGGAACATGACCTTACATACTTACATCACCCATTCATGATTGATCATAAGAAACATTATGGGTTTAAACCAGGTTTATTAGGTCAAGATGGATTCCCAACTAGGAGTCTCTCAAAGTTGATAGAAGATGATCCCTTTTTAGGAAAAAACTTCAACTCACCCATTGACCAAAGTGAACTAGGTAAGGTTATGATGATAGGAGCACACCCCTTTGAGCATATAATTTATCTACCAATCTTTCCTCACGAGGCATATTTCCACCCTAAGGGTGTGTATTGCTACTTTCACCCGCACTTAATCCTAAGTGTAGGGAAAACCTCTCTTATTTCCGTTAAATAAGGGTAGAGTTAGGCTCGTGACTCGAACAAAAACAAGCGCTTCTTGGGAGGCAACCCATGCTTTGTGTGATTTTTATTTGTTTGATTGTTATTTGTTTCCGTATGCATGCTTTATTTTTATTGTTGGTAGATCATGTTTCAAAACTAAATGGTGAAAATACTTTATTTTGTTGTTTGGCTTAGTCTTAACTTCATCCAAAGGTATTTCGCAAAAGATAAGTGTAAGGGGAAACCCCAAATTTGTTTTAAGTACAAAACCGATCATGATTCTCCACAATATTAAGTGAACATGTATATTCGTATTTGTTAGAGTCTAATGCTTGTATCGAGTCATAATGATGTTTTGCAGGATTTTCCAGGAAGTAAGACCAGGTTTTTCCAGAAATTTTCCGGAAACTTAACATAAGAATTTCTGCAGGTCACTTCTGACGGCGTCACGAGTTTACTCTTGACGGCGTCACGTCTAAAAATCTGGAAATTTTACCAGTTTTGTTTTTCTAACGGAGTCTTTAAGTTTTTGTTGAATTATTAGTTTTATAATCTCCAGGAAATCTGCAAACATCATTCCACAAGCATTATATCTTATTTTGTTTTCTAGGATTTATTAGCATATGCAGATTGCCGCCGATTTTATGCGAGGTTGCCTTGTCTGTTTTCTCAGGATTTACAGGTTATGTATGACAAGAAGATGATTTATTATTCTGGAAGGGAAGCTTTGATTGTTCATTTTCTTGGAGGAAGATTTAACCTGGCCACCTTATTATCCATACCGAGCGAATCAGGGGAGTATTTGATTTCATTCTTTTTACTTATTTCACTTTTACATTCTTTACTTGAACATTGGGGACAATGTTCATCCTAAGTGTAAGGGGAGGGTAAAATGATGATACCTTACAGATACACTTTCGCTTGAGTTTGTTTGTTTGATGGTAGATGTGTAATAAAACTATGAGAAATACTTGTTAGTGCAATTTTAGCGCCAAATTTAATTTTTTTTACAACATTTAGGAGTGAAACTTTAGCCATAGCAAGCGTCTCATGGATAGGAGATTGTATGACTAGCACATAACCGTATCATTCAGAAAAAATTTCCACCCAAATATGTGAGGTTCGCCTTTAGATTTGATATAAGCATTTACTATTAGTGCTTATGAGTGTACCTGTAGCATTTAGATTCTAGAACTTGCGTTAGTGATGCATCCCGAGACCGCTAGTGAGACTACATTCGTGTAGTAGGATTTACTACATGATAAGAGGCATTAGGATCACCCTTGTGTTAAACCCGTATTATAATTACTTGACCATTTAAGTCATATTACTTGGCTAGTTAAGTCAACTAACTTTTCCCACACCCTTAGCGTTGTACTCATTTTTAGTACACGAAACCCTTAGTACACCCCTCCGAGCCTATCTTTTCGTTTTTAACTTTAAGCATTTTACTTAAAGGAATAATGTGTTACACCCCACTTAAATGTACACCCAAATCGCCTTAGCCTTCCGTGTATGCACTCATTTTTAGTGCATTATTGTTATTTGTTAAACCCTAAGTTAATTATCTAATTGATTACATGGTTGCTAAGTCGAGTCATATCCTTGTACATATTATTTTGGGACGATTGAGACTCATGGGTAAAGTACTTATTTTATGGACTGATGGGGAAGAACATCATTTATTACCCCCATATGTGCGTTAATCTTAAAAGTACTCAAAGTGTTTTGATTTTCTTAATTCGAGTCATTAGATTAGTTTATTGTAAAGTATGCAAAAATTCAAGTGTAAGGAAAATTTTCATCCCCTATGTTGTACTATTTTGGATGGTAGGGTAAGAGTGTATGCAAAAAAAAAAAAAAAAAAAAAAAAAAAAAAAAAAAAAAAAAAAAAAAAATCGAAAAAATTAAGAAAAAGAAAAAAAAAATAGAAAAAAAAAAGAGAAAAAAAACATACGGACTACCATCCCATTTCATTCTATGTTTATTTTATGTTCTTGTTATTTTCATTTATTAGCTTAAGTCGAGTCTAGTCTTGGCTTAGCAACGCCATATTGTACATGTAATTAACCAAGATTGTTAACTCTCCATCAGTAAAGACTGCCTATATCCAACAAAACCGTGTATTCCATATCCCTACACCTAACGTTACAACCCTTTAAAAGACCTCTGTGATAGTTTATCCTAGGTGTTTACGCCATGTGGTGGAGGTTTGATCCTTTCCCAAGCCTATGGTAATCTATTTTGTTATGACAGGTAGTGAGAGATGTTTTCCATTTCCATAATGCGATATTACTTTATTACACCCGAGAGATGTGAGTATCTAAACACTATTTGTGAGGTGCTAGTGTATGACCTCCGTGCTTGTCTTTGGTCTTTAGTGGAACGATTATTTGTTGTAATTACTTTTATATTAGTGTTAAATGACCCCTAACTTGTATTTTGATTAGAATAAAAGCGCATTTGCTTGAGGACAAGCAAATCTCAAGTGTAAGGGTATATGATGAGGCGAAAAATGAACCACTTTTAGGGGGTCATTTAAGCCCGGAATTGAATTTATTTGATCAAATATTACCCTAAATCGTTCCTTTTGTGATGTTAGGTACTTTGGGAGTGAAATCTGGAAAAGGAAGCAATTCGGACGTTTTTTTGAGCATAAAAGTGAAGAAAACGCCAAAGACTTAATTTTCCATGCTGAGAACAGTACTTGACGGCGTCAAGAGGAAGACCCTGACGGCGTCAGGAGTAAAAGTGGTGACGACCTAGTGCAAACCTGACGGCGTCACAACAAGAGCGTCAAGAGTTAAAATCATGACGGCCTACATAAGGTGTACACATGACGGCGTCAGACCTAGATCTAGGCAGTCCGAGGAACTATTTGGCGGCGAGATGACGGCGTCAGACATTTGTTCTTGACGTCGTCACCTTCTAAACTCTATATATAGTTTTCTATTTTTCATTCATTAAAAAGGAACTTGTGTGGAGAAAACCTAGGGCCGAACTTTGTGAACCCTAGCTCGTATTTTATTGTATTTTCAAGGGTTTCACCCCTTGAATCCTTTCATGTGCTATTGAGATAAGTCTTCTCTTAATTCAATCAATATGTCTATGTGTTGGTTGTCTATATCTTGTGCTTGTCTTAATTTCAACATGCTAGGCTAGATCTATCTTGTGTTTGCTTGGATCTAATGAAACCTAGATGTTAATTATGTGTTGATTACTTGTTTATGGTTGTATTGGATGAATGATTTCAATGTTAGGCTTAAGAAAACTGGCAGATCTCCATTATGTAACATGCTTGAACGTCTTAGGAAACATGAACCGATGTGTACTAGGTTTTATTGGTTGTATTTAATGCATGAGTAAATTCTAATGATCCCATGTTAGGAGCTTCTTAGCCGGCTCGACATAGGAGTGAAGTAGGCACTCATAGGATTGGGGAAGTAAGTACGCCACCCCATGAATGGTATTAAGGAATACAATCCGTCATCCACGCAACTATAACAAGTAATTAACGTGTAAAATATATCTAGGGAGTAGTGAAATCTAAGTAAACACATTTCTCCCACATATTGCTCACAACTTTAGTTTAAATTAGTTTATTTTCATTTTTAGTATTTTATTTTGATTGCATCTTAGTATTGGGTTAGTTGACTAGCAACTAATTCCGCCCAACTCCTTCAAAACCCGAGATTTTAATTTGCTTTCTAAAAAATATAAAAATACAAAAAGAATCATCCCTCATCTCTAGACCTAGTCTTTAGGTTTTCTAATCCTAGCGACACGATTCCTACCTGAACGATCAATCCCCCGGTACTTGTCATTATACTATACTACATCGATCAGGTACACTGCCTGATGGGGGTTGTAAGCTTCTCGAGATCCCTTGAGAGGTAAAGCCTGGTGCAATCCCTACGCATCAATTGTACAAGTTGGGAGTGGGAGAATAACCCAAATAGTTTGAGAGGTCAATTTGCTATGGGTGATCACGGGCCACATCCATTTATTTTATTGGAAGCGATCGCCTCCTAAGATTTATGGATTTGACATGCGTTCTTTGGTGTCTCCAGGATGAATAACGACATAAACGTTTTACATCGTTCCCTCGTTTTCAATGATATCAAATCTGAGAGAGCACCAGAACTTCCATTCGAGGTTAATGGTGTACCTTATAAAAGGGGATACTATCTTACTGACGGGATATATCTGGAATGGTCCGTTCTTATTAAGTCCATTTCAAATCCTCCCACGGGTGATGATAAACGAATATTGTACAAGAGAAAGCACGAAGCAACAAGGAAATATGTGAAATGAGCTTTTGGTGTGTTGAAAAAAAAGTAGAAAATGCTAAAAGTTCCGGCTCGAGGGCTGTTTCAATAGGATCTCCAAGATATTGTGCACACATGTAACATATTACATAATATGATCATTCGACACAAGGAGCGGGCGATATGTCCTACATGGTTCGAAGATGAGGGCCACCGTGATCATGATCCCTTAAGATCGCATGAAGAATCGTTAGTAGTTACTCAGGAGATAATGGACCGAGCAACTTATCTACACTTAAAAGTTGATTTGATCGAACACGTTTGGGGAAACCGTAGAAATGAAGACAATCAAGAGAGTGAAGACGAAGACGCAAGTGACGATGACATTGACAATGAAGAATTTATGTAATGTTTTTAATGTTACTTGATTAATTTATGTAATGTCTTTAATGTTTATTTAAATTTGTTGTTTAAAATATTTGAATTAAGAGAATAAAAAAAACATTGGTAGCCACTGTGGTAACTTGGTCGGCGTCAGGTCATCGGAGAAAGAAAGCTGATGTGGCAGGTCGTCTGCAGGTCACCACTGTGGGAAGCCTAAAGCATACGATGAGACGTACCAATGTTCGTGGTTTTCTGTTATACGTAATTTAGTTAGCTAAAGCATATTGTCGTTCTAAATCATAAAATTAATTGAACCTTTCAAATTCACTATCAGTTTTTGTATGCAACAACAATATCATAATAGTAAGATGGGGGTTGTGAGTCTTTATGCTCTTATTTTAGATTTATTTCGTTGCTGACGAAACCTGATGGTGTAATTTGTATACCAGAGTTTGATGTTCTCATGTTGTAATAGGAGCCCTGGTGCCAAGCATACACCATAAAAATAGATGTATACATGTTTAGTACCAAAATGTCATACTACAAGACTAACAAACCAAACATCCTTAGATTTAACTTCTTGAGGAGATTGTGGCGTGGATCATTCGCAAGAGGAGCTTGGTTTGTATTAGCATTCATCAAACCCACCAACATAATGCGTTAAATGTGAATGTTGATGTCGTGTTGTAATTCAATTCAACCTTATTTTTTTAAACATACTATTGTTGGCATGCTTGTGTAATATGATGTTTAATAATTTAATAGCTTTAATAGCTTTAAAGCACGATTGTTTTATGTATGACTTGTTAAGTGGCTACCTCCCACAAGTAGTGAGTTCTGAAGTAAAACAAGTCAGCTTAACACTTCAATTGCCTTCGAAGTTGATCAACATCAAATATGAAATACTTTTTACGGGTCAACTCAACACTTTCATCATTTTTAGCATTTATTCACACCTCAAAATCGTAGTGGAAAAAGCACCAACAAATGAGGGCTTTATTAAATTAATAAGTTGAAAATGAGTATTTTGGTGATCAATTACGTTTCCACTCCACACACAATATAAACAAATAAGAGAATGCATTCTTCTCATGTTGATTCTCTAGATCTACTAAACACATGAGCTAATCTCTATTTTTCATACTCATCATCTTTCTCTGCAATTTCATTCTTTATTTCATTTCTATCTTGACAATTCAATCGTACCAAACGTCTCTTAAATGTTTTATACCTATTTTTAAAACCTAAACTTATTAACCAAACAATTGTATTCTTAAACCGAACACCCACTTAACTTTCCTTGAAGGATTAGGTAACTAATTATTGGCCATAGGTGGGGAGGCACATGTGGTACGAGTATTAATTTTTGTATTTGAGGTAAGGGAAATTATGAAGTTTGACCTTTTAAAAGAATTTGAGGGAGTCAACATTACTCAAAGTCAAACCTCTACCTTTGAGTGAGTTTGCCAACTTTGGGCATTTTGATCGTCGTAGTCTCGTAGAAGAAATTTCAAAGAAAGGCAACGGTTAATATAGTATAGAAAAGATTAAATGAACATTTAATGTGATTTAATAGTGTTTTAACGTTGCAAGCAAGTTTTGATGTTTTAAATCACTAGTTATAATACCCGCGCACGCGCGAGTTTTTAAAAATTTTTTTTTAATCATATATTTTTATTTATTAAAAAACAAATAATTTAATATTTGTTTTATTTGATTTATAATGTTTAATTATAGTTTTTTATTATTAAAGATAATTATTTAAAATTTTTAATCCTATTGTTAGTTGCATCTTATATATATTTTTTGTATTTATCTTTTACTTATGTTATGGATAAATATAAAATGTTACCTAATAAGAAAATAATCTTTAAAAAAAATAAAACTATTACTAAATAGGGTATGATTTGATTTTTTGAAATGAAAAAGTCAGCACTTGAGGTTTTGTTTTATTATATAAATAAAAGATGAGTTTTGTTATATCATTCTACAAAACATTCCTACATATCCTCCTACACTCACACTAATATTTTATATTTTATCTCTACTTATTATTTTTTTCGCATTTAAACCTTTACTTTTGACACACATGTCAAAATCGCGTGAGTAGAAATATTTGTAGAAAGAATTAGTAAGAGAATATACCGTTTCTCTTAAACCATGTCAAGTATCAATCAAACTTCTTTCTACTAAAATTACTAAAATGACATAACATGACTCTAAAGTAATTAAGCATCACCACACACTTGCAGGATGTTAACTGGATGAACAAGAGGAAAAGCGATTTAGATTAATTTGAAAGAAAGTATATTTGAATATCAAAAATTCAATTGGACTTGCATGATAATGAAATTTTATAAGTCTTTCGTGAAGATCTTTTATAATATCACAAGCTATTATCTTTTTGAGTGGTTTTAATTGTTTATATGAATTTATAAATTTGTGGGCAAAAAAGTTCACAATTGAAGAATTGGGAAACACATAACATAAGATATTATTCACCTTTGAAAGGATATATGTATGCAATTCCTTTTAAGATAAATATCATAAAACAAATTTCGTGTGTATGAAACGGACTTAAACTAAGAGAGTTAAGTACAGTCTATACAAATAACATGTTATTTGTCGGTCATCTCAGCGTCGTCTAATCACCTGACTATTACATGCCAATAGCTAAAACACTCTAAAAAAAAAAAAAAAAAAACAAACTAAACTAAACTTTGTAGGTCTCACAAAACACTCCACCAAAAATACTCATTCGCTCACAAAAAATAAAAATAATAAGAATGGTGGTATGTTGGTGCAACGGTTGGGGAACCAACAACGGACGAATGACGCATGAGACAGTGCAGAACGGCGGCGCCGTTCGTTCGTGAGTTAGCGAATGGCGGACGAAAGTTGGCTTGCACCAAGCACTCTAGTGTAATAAGGAATGCATATGACCACAATCATCACTGTCTAATCAGCGCCAACTCAACTCTCTCTCGTTACAACCAACTTCATAACCAACTTAGTGTAATAAAGCGGTCGCGGTCATCACAAAAAATATACATCAACTTAAACACAAATGTACCACACAAAAACAATTTAATAAACACACTGACACATAAAAACTCACATGACCTGGTTGTGCAGTCGACCAAGTCCTTACAGAAAACCCATGTTAGACACATCTTCAGTTAGAAGTGTAATAAGGAGGACACATGCTATTTGCCAACTTGGCACCCAAGATGTGTGCCAGTATGGATGGTCTTACGACACTGTTGTTGAATTTACAAGGTGAATTTGTAAAGATAATGGGAAGTTAATATAGTATAACAAAACTAACTTAGTAGGTCTAAAAATTCAAACGAATTTTGCACATCTATGCATATGTGTCGTAGGGGAAGATCAAATTAAGCTTGGGAGAGAAAAATGTAGAAACAAATGTATATGATGTGCATATTAGGAACGAAATAAGCGGAAATAAAGAAGTTTACCAAATTTTATGGAAAAAAATGAGCGTCACCTTTACTTTTTCATACAAAAGTGACATATACTCTCTTTGGAAATACAACTTTTGACAAAAAGTAAAACTCGTATGAGGTCATACAAACGTTTCTCTAACAATAAACAACTTTAAATCTCAAAGTTCATTATTTTCCTTAAACTTTGTACTACTTTTGCATAAAAAGTTCCGCAAGCTTGGGTCTAAATTATTAGAAAAACAAATGAATTAGGTGAAGTTTTACTATATGTTAAAAAAAAAAAAAAAAAAAAAAAAAATGTTTTACTTGAAATAGCTTCGGTAAACTTTTACTTCAAACTATTTATGTTCCAACAATAAATACAAAAGTTAATAATAGCAAAAGAGAGCCTCTATGCAACTAAAATCATTCGTATTCTATTAGATGTTGTCTTTGTTGTATCTTGAGCAAATTATAGTCGACAGACGAATTTGTCAGAGCTCGAGCTTGACTCATTTAACTTTGTAAGGCTCAAGATCAAGCTTGTTTCGAGCCTTATACTTTAGATCGAGCTTGACTTGTGACATACTCCTTCCGTCCCAAAATTATTGTCCTATATTGACTTTTTCGGTCTTTCTTTCTCAACTTTGACTATAAATATTTTTGTTTATGTTATACAATTTTTTATAAAAATTACATCATATGAAAATACATTCAAAACTCAATTCCTTCATATATTTTGTATCAAGTATTATGTAATATAAACAAAAATACATATGGTCAAAGTTGAAAAGTAAATACCGAGAAAGTTAATAGGGGACAATAATTTTAAGACGGAGGTAGTATTTAACAATATTGGGCCATGCCCGTTTTTATGATAGTGCTAAATGAAATAAAGCTCAACTTGTCAATAGGCTCGACCTTGTGTTATTTGAATTCAAATGCATTGTGATTCTTTGAATTTGGTTGAAAATCAAGTTGAGATAATAGATGACTTGTATGGTGACTTTGAACCAATGGCCTCAAAAGGCAAACCGAAGAGAAAAAATCTCAAAAGAAAGTTAAAACTTATAAAGAAGAAAGGAAGAGGGAGGAAATGCTCGTTAATTGAAGTAGATGTGCGAAATGAGTCTAGTTTGCAAAACGAAGGTGACCAAGATCTAAATACAGATTATGTCGATAAGAAAGCTTCATCACAAACGGTGGAATCCCAAGCAAGGAAAGAGGCTGAGAGGGTGGTGGAGTTAGCTGATTTGATGGGGTTGGATCATGATGGAAGTAAAGGAGAATTATTTGATAAAGTGTACCAATTAGAGTTGTTGGATCGCAAGGGTCAGTAGGGTCAGTAAGTTGTGTATTTTTTTGAGTTTGGGTGTGGTTGTATCTAATCTATGAAAATTATAACTATTAATGTTAATGGGGTAAATAGTGCGTGGAAAAAAATGGCTTTGTTGTCGTTTCTTGGCAATGAAGACCCCGATGTAGTTTTTATACAAGAGACTAAGCTAAAAGAATTTGACAGAAGGCTATTGAAAAACATATGGAATAGGAATGATTTGGAAGTTAGTTGGGTCAACTCATGGGGCTTCAGGTGGAATAATGGTTATATGGAAACAATGTTTTTTTAAGTTGTATGATAAAAAAGGAAACCAATTTTATCATTCTCAAAGGTTTTTTAGTTAGCTTGGGTTGTGAGGTGTCTTTGGTTAATGTGTATGCACCTAATGACGTTGGGAAAAGAAGATGCGTGTGGAGTGCTCTAAAAGATCACAAGGCAGGTAAAGATGGGTTTTGGATTCTTGGTGGCGACTGGAACGAGATTCTGTACATCGAGGAAAGGTTAGGCCAAACTTGTTTAGATATTTCGATGAATGATTTTCAAGGTTTTGTTGAAGAATGTAATTTAATAGATCTTCCTATGACGGGTGCAAATTTTACTTGGTCCAATCGCCAATCAAATTTGTCGCTTAGTCGTCTAGATAGGTTCCTGTTCTCGACTGATTGGTTAACTCAATTTCAGCAAACTAGACAATGGTGCATTAAAAATTCATTTTCAGATCATTATGCAGTTGGGGTAGGATGGGTGTCAATTAATTGGGGCCCGAAGCCCTTTAAAGTATTTAACTGGTGGCTTGAAGACCCTTCTTGTGCGCATAGTTTTCAGAATGGATGGAAGTCGTCTGGTGTCGAAGGAAGTGCATGTTTGAGTTTAGTTCAAAAAATAAAGAATGTAAAGAATGAGTTAAAGCAAAAGTTCAATCACAGGCTATCATCAGTGATGGAAGATATTAAGGTGAAAGAAAAGAGGTTATTTGAGGTGGAAGCTTTGAGAGAGAACGATAGCGGTAATGAAGATTTGTGGAAGGAGTTCCTTACTTTAAATTACTCGATCCGGTCTCTAAGAAGGAAAGCAACGATGAATTCTTATCAAAAGTCTCGCGTGAAATGGCTTAGACTTGGCGACTGCAACTCAAAAATTTTTCACATGATTTATAATAGTCGTTTGAGGTCTAATTCTTTACAATCTATTGCGGTAAAAGGCGAACTTTACTCTAATCCAGTTGAGGCAAAACGAGCGACTACAAACTTCTTTAGAGAACACTTCCGGAGTGACGGAGGCCCATTTTTTTACAACTAAGTGGCGCTTTCAAATCAATTTCAGAAGATCATTCGGTTCGGCTTGAATCTCCATTTTCAGAGGTTGAGATAAAATAGGCAATTTGGTGTTGTGGTGAAGATCGTGCTCCAGGGCCGGATGGTTTGAATTTTAAGATTTTGAAACAAAACTGGGATGTTATCAAAGAAGACGTTATCAGTTTCTTCGAAGAATTTCATGCTAACGGCCGGTTTCCTAAGGCCTTGAACAACTCCTTCATTGCTCTTATTCCTAAGAAATTGTGTCCTCGGGATTTGAATGATTTTAGACCAATTTCGCTAATTAGTAGTATGTACAAAGTTCGCGCAAAAGTCTTAGCAGAGAGACTAAAATCGGTCTTGGATTTGGTGATTGGGTCTTCTCAGTTTGTTTTCATGAAGAATAGACAGATTATGGATTGTGTTTTGATAGCCAATGAGATTTGCCATTCTTTAAAATATTCGAACAAGGGTGGAATGATCTTCAAAATTGATTTCGAAAAGGCATGCGATACAGTAGAGTGGATTTTTGTAGACAGGATTATGAATGAGATGAATTTTGGTACAAAGTGGAGAAGGTGGATCAATTTCTGTTTATCTTCAGCGAGAGCGGCTGTTCTAGTCAATGGATCTCCTACAGACTTCTTTCCTTTGAAAAGAGGGTTGAGGCAAGGCGACCCATTATCTCCCTTCTTATTTAATATTGTTCCGTCAGGTGTACTGGAGGAGATTGATAAAATCAGGAGAAGTTTCTTTTGGGCAAAAGATCCTAGTGAACGGAAACTATGCACTATTGATTGGAATACGATCACTAAAAGTAGACGAAATGGTGGCCTTGGTGTTGGAAATCTTTGAACTAGAAACGAAGCCATGCTATGCAAATGGTTATGGCGATATGGAAATGAGAAAGAGGCGTTTTGGAGGAAGTTAATCGATGCAAAGTATGGAAACTGTCAGTTTAGTCTATCTCCCTCAATTCCAAGGAAATATTTTGTTTCCCCGGTGTGGAAGAAGATATCTGGCATAGTTCACTTGCAATCGTCATCAAGTAATGTAGCAAGAAGTGGTTTGGTGCATTGTGTAGGGAGAGGTAACAATACGAGATTTTGGGAAGATCATTGGGTGGAAGGGCATATCTTAAAAGTATCATTTCCGAGGATGTTCACGTTAACAGCTCATAAATCCAGTCCGGTTAGCGACTTTGGCTTTTGGGAGGAGGGTCAATGGAAATGGGACGTTAAATTCAGAAGAACATTGTTTGATTGGGAGATAGATCAGTTTGAAGAATTTACCTCAGTTTTAAACTCAATAACGTTGGTGGCATCTAGTGACGACAAAGTTATCTGGTCTTTCGAATCATCCGGTAAGTTTTCATCCAAATCGTTTTGTTATAAGGTAGAGAACATGAACCACGATTGCAATTCACTTCTTTCATCGTTATGGAAATTCAAAGTTCCACCTAAGGCTCGTCTTCTTGGTTGGCAAATTATGTTGGGCAAGTTGCCAACTAGAGACCTCTTATCGAGAATTGGCATTATTTCAGATAATATTATTGTATGTCCATTGTGCAAGAGTAATGTGGAGACAGTAGATCATCTTTTTGTTCAATGCAAAATTTCGCTTCGTATTTGGTGGGCTTTAGTTGAGGGTTGGGGATGTAGTTGGGTAACTCCCCGAAGTATAACCGAAATGTTTGTTTGGTGGACTGAAATGGCTAAAGTCATTAAGTGTAAAGAAGTTTGGCAAACGTCTTTCTTTTCGGTCTTGTGGCATATTTGGGAAGCTCGAAATAATTCAGTCTTCTCAAATAAGGAAGTCTCTTGGTATAAAATACTAGATCTAGTTAAACTTAGAACTGGTTGTTGGATCAAGGCTTTCTTTCCGGCATGTTCGTATTCTATTATGGATTTCTTTGTGAACATCTTTTCAATTTCAGAATGTTATAGTGATGTTCGTAAGGTTCAACGGCCTTCCGAGTGGTGTCCTCCTGACGATGGGTCGTTAAAGTTTAATGTGGACGGTTCGGCAATAGGTAAACCAGGTTTAGCGGGCATTGATGGGTTATTACACAATAGTCACGGTGTTGTAATTGCTTTGTTCTCTGTGTCAATTGGTGTTATGGACTCTAATGTTGCTGAAATTTTAGCCATAAAAGAAGCGTGCAAGATGATACATAAGAAGGACGAGTTCAAATCGGTTAAAATCGTTATCGAAAGTGATTCTTTGAATGCGTTTCGTGGGTTCTTGATCCAAGTAAGAGACCTTGGAAGCTATTGTATCACTTCCGGGAGATAGATGACTTTTTATCAAGTTGTTCAGGTCGATCGATAGCTCACATATATCGAGAACGCAATTTTGATGCTGATAAATTGGCTAAGGAGGGTGTTTATCGTACTTCACCTCTAGTTATATGGAAGGATTATTGATTCATCTCGAGAATTGCTGGTTTGTTTGCATTTGTCTAGTTCGGTTTGGGGATGTTGTTTATGAGGTCTCTTCTTATGATTCAGGTGTTGGTTGTAATGGTTTTACTTCTGTTTGTTATGGCTGTTAGCCTTGTTTCTTTTAATAAATCCATCTTTCAAAAAAAAAAAATTATATATAGATATATACAATTATACATGTACGAAGTATATTGACATGTATAAACAATTAAATGAAAGGATTTAAGTATTTTGACATGTATAAACAATTGAATTAAAGGATTTGGCATGAGTATTGAAGCTCAAGTTATTTTATTAGATGGGCTCAAAAATTGTTTGAGCTCGCTTACGTTCGACTTGTTTCAAATTTTCTGTCAACGTTGATTAATAAGCAATTTAAGTCGTTCACAACTGTAAAACATATCTGACACTAATCGAGTACTAACCTACAAAGCTTTGTCATGAACGAGGGGTTGTTTTTTATATGAGTTTTGAGATGTTGGAATGGAATAATAACTCAAAATTCTAGTTGGTTCACATATTTTGTAGTAACTAGACGAGTACCCGTGCATAGCAACGGGATTTTATAGCGACAGATAGTTTATTGATAAAAAAAATTTATAGGTTATAAACGAAAAATAATAAAAGTTTGAATATTTGGGAATTTAACATAATATTTTGAAACCCGATTCGACCCGGGTGATTCAACCGGTTGAACCGTTCCGGTCGAAAAATGAGTCGATTTAAACCGGGTCAACTTGCTAGGTTGGGTCGAAAACGGGGCAAATTTAACTGGGTCAACCCGTCCGGGTTTGAAGCGTCCCGGGTCAACCCAGTTTTGTTTTAATTGGTTGTATTTAATTTGATAGATATGTTTTTAATTAGTTGTACAATGTGAATAAATCGTTGTACTTTTAAGTAATGGATAATGTTTTGAAACCCGGTTCGACCCGGGTGGTTCAACCGGTTGAACCGTTCCTGTCGAAAAATGGGTTGATTTAAACTGGGTCAACTTGCTAGGTTGGGTCGAAAATGGGTCAAATTAAACCGGGACAACCCGCCGTGTTTGAAGCGTCCCGGGTCAACCCGGTTTGTGTTTTAATTGGTTGTATTTAATTTGGTAGATATGTTTTTAATTGGTTGTACAATGTGAATAAATAATTGTACTTTTAAGTAATGGGGTATTTTAATAAGAGTATTAAATGCATTTCAATATTTCCTTATATAAATTTTTTAACATTTCACATTTCACATTCTTGACTTTTCCACTTTCACCTTTGACCATTTTTCCTTTATAGATAGTAAAGATATTATGGAATCAACCCAATTACTCGTTCCATTCTAATATGGTAGGATCGAAAGGTTTCGACTAATAATTCAAGGATGTCTTACAAATCTCACTTTCCTATTAATCTCGTCCACATATATTGCTAAATTTAATTCATATTTTCTCTTTTTCTTTATTTTATTGCATATATAATAATAAGTTTAAATTTAATATCAATTAAAAATAATGTACATTTTTATATAATTACATATTTTCTCTTTTATCTTTTTCTTTCATACATTTCTCAAATTCAAATCCAATTCTAACACTATTTATAAACCAAATGCGCCATATATCTTTTATCAAGGTTGCAAAAATCACAAATCGTTAGATTGCCGGGCGGTCGACCCCCTTATAGCTTGTTAACATAGACGAGATTAATCAGATTGGTATTTCCGACAAGTTTTAGTTATTTCCAGCAATATTTTCTTTAAAAAAAATATCGTAACAAATATAACCAACGACTATAAGTTATTAAAACAATTTCACCGTTGACCATCATTGATTGCCATTAATCACGGTTGACCGATTTACACAAATAAAAAAGGTTAGTGAACTTGTGACGCCTAAACGGCGATCAATCGATTTTGTAGTCAAGGTAACACTATCTTTTATTTATTAATTGCAAGAAAACGACTTAAAACGAAAAGAACAGCTGCAATTTGCAAAGCATTAGTACTACATATAATCTCATAGTCAATCTCTTAAACCAAGTGGAATCGTATCATAAACATTAGACGACCCATTTAAGCCACCAATCTCCAACTCATCACCTACCGTTT
>JARVZY010002764.1:0-28668 GCA_030686995.1 Artemisia argyi
AAAAAAAAAATAAAAAAAAAAAAAAAAATAAAAAAAAAATAAAAAAAAAAAATAAAAAAAAAAAAAAAAAAAAAATTTTTAAAAAAAAAAAAATACAAAAAAAAAAAAAAAAAAAAAAAAATAAAAAAAAAAAAAAAAAAAAAAAAAAAAAAAAAAAAAAAAAAAATAAAAAAAATAAAAAAAAAAAAAAAAAAAAAAAAAAAAAAAAAAAAAAAAAAAAAAAAAAAAAAAAAAAAAAAAAAATAAAAAAAATAAAAAAAAAAATTAAAAAAAAAAAAAAAAAATAAAAAAAATAATTTTAAAGGGTTGTAACGTTAGGTGTAGGGATATGAAATACACGGTTTTGTTGGATAAAGGAAGTTTTACTGGTGGCGAGTTAACACTCTTGGTCAATTACATGTACAATATGGCGTTGCTAAGCCAAGACTAGACTCGACTTATGCTAATAAATGAAAAATAACAAAAACATAAAATAAACATAGAATGAAACGGGATGGTAGTCCGTATGTTTTTTCTCTTTTTCCTTTTTTTTTCTATTTTTTTTCTTTTTCTTGATTTTTCGATTTTTTTTATTTTTTATTTTTTATTTTTTATTTTTTATTTTTTATTTTTTTTGCATACACTCTTACCCTACCATCCGAAATAATACATCATAGGGAATGAACATTTCCCTTACACTTGAATCTTTACATACTTTACAATTAACTAATCTAATGACTCGAATTAGGAAAATCAAAACACTTGGAGCACTTTTAAGATTAACGTACATATGGAGGTAATAAATGATGTTCTTCCCCATTACTCCATAAAATAAGTACTTACCCATGAGTCCCAATCGTCCCAAAACAATATGTACAAGGATATGACTCGACTTAGCAACCATGTAATCAATTAGAAAGTTAACTTAGGGTTTAAACAAATAACAATAATGCACTAAAGATGAGTGCATACACGGAAGGCTAACGCGATTTGGTTGTACATTTAAGTGGGGTGTAACAAATTCTTTCTTTAAGTAAAATGCTTAAAGTTAGAAACGAAAAGATAGGCTCGGAGGGGTGTACTAGGGGTTTCGTGTACTAAAAATGAGTACAACGCTAAGGGTGTGGAAAAAATTAGTTGACTTAACTAGCCAAGTAATATGACTTAAATGGTCAAGTAATTATAATACGGGTTTAACACAAGGGTGATCCTAATGCCTCTTATCATGTAGTAAATCCTACCACACGAATGTAGTCTCACTAGCGGTCTCGGGATGCATCACTAACGCAAGTTCTAGAATCTAAATGCTACCGGTACACTCATAAGCACTAATAATGAATGCTTTTCCTATCAAATCTAAAGGCGAACCTCACATATTTGGGTGGAAATTTTTTCTGAAAGTACGGTTATGTGCTAGTCATACAATCTCCTATCCATGAGACGCTTGCTATGGCTAAAGTTTCACTCCTAAATGTTGTAAAAAATTTTAAATTTGGCGCTAAAATTACACTAACAAGTATTTCTCATAGTTTTATTACACATCTACCATTAAACAAAACAAACTCAAGCGAAAGTGCATATGTAAGGTATCATCTTTTTACCCTCCCCCTTACACTTAAGATGAACATTGTCCCCAATGTTCAATTAAAGAATGTAAAAGTGAAAAAGTAAAGAGAATGAAATCAAATACTCCGCTGATTCGTTCGGTATGGATAATTAGGTGGCCAGGTTAAATCTTCCTCCAAGAAAATGAACAATCAAAGCTTCCCTTCCAGAATATAAATCATCTTCTCGTCATACATAACCTGTAAAACCTGACAAAATAGACAAGACAACCTCGCGTAAAATCGGCGGCATCCTATATAAGTTACTAAATCCTAGAAAACAAGATAAGATATAATGCTTGTGGAATGAAGTTTGCAGATCTCCTGGAGATTATAAAACTTAATAATTCACAAAAACCATAAGACTCCGTTAGAAAAACAAAACCGGTAAAATTTCCAGATTTGTACACCTGACGCCGTCAAGAGTAAACTCCTGACGCCGTCATAATTGACCTGCAGAAATTCTTATGTTAAGTTTCCGGAAAATTTCTGGAAAAACTTGGTCCTACTTCCTGGAAAATCCTGCAAAACTTCATTATGACTCAATACAAGCATTTGACTCTAACAAATACGAATATACATGTTCATTTATTATTGTGGAGAATCATGATTGGTTTGTTTCTTAAAAACATATTTGGGGTTTCCCCTTACACTTATCTTTTGCAAAAATACTTTTAGGTGGAGTTAAGACTAGGCCAAAACAACAAAGTAAAGTATTTTCACTATTTAGTTTAAAAACATGATCAACCAACAATAAAAATAAAGCATGCATACGGAAGCAAATAAAACCAAATAAACAAACAAACAAACAAACAAATAAATAAAGCTTGGGTTGCCTCCCAATAAGCGCTTGTTTTTATTCGAGTCACGAGCCTGACTCTACCCTTATTTAACGGAAATAGGGGAGGCTTTCCCTACACTTTGAATTAAGTGCGGGTGGAAGTAGCGATACACACCATTAGGGTGGAAATATGCCTCGTGAGGAAAGTGTGGTGGATGAATTATATGCTCAAAGGGGTGTACTCCTATCATCATAACCTTACCTAATTCAATCGGGTTAATGGGTGGATTAAGACTTTCTCCTAGAAAGGGATCATTGTCAATCAACTTCAAGAGATTACTAGTTGGTGATCCATCTTGACCTAATAAACCCGGTTTAAACCCATAATGTTTCTTGTGATCAATCATAAATGGGTGATGTAAGCATGTAAGGTCATTTTCCACTCCTATATTGGCTTCCTTTCTACAAGGCTTAGAGTCCACTACCTTTATCCTAATACTACCCGGACTACATGGGTTGATGGGTGGGTCGGCTCCTCTTTTGTCTCCTAGATGTATATCTAAGGATAGAAAGTTGTGTGAAGATTGAGGTTCCGGTTCATCAACACTAGGTAATTCCCTAGAACTAAGAGTAAGGTTATCACTACAAGTATTCAAACCTATATCCTCCAGTGGTGTTTGGTACAAGGGTTCTACCTCTATTGGGGCTCCTATAGTCTCTTCTACTTCTTCCGGGTAGGTCACGGGCGGTGTGTATTACTCAAGTGATGGTGGGAGTTGTGGGGTACTTTGTAGGTTTGTGTTATTTACCTCATCCTTCCTTTTCTCAACATCACCTATATCCTCATCACGTGTTTTAGTAGAATCTAACCTAAACATGTTCCTAAGTATCTCAAATCCTTCTTTAGCCATTTCAAGTTCTAAGTCTGATTCATAAGAACCTTCCTCAATAACTTGATTACAATGTTCAATTTGCCTAAAGGATTCATCTTTTTGCTCAATATGATCATGTTCGGCTAAATCCTCCTTAATTGTTTCCTCAAGTTGTGATGTATACAAACCCATCAATTCATTGAACTCATGGTTCACAGTTAGGAGGCTTTCCTCAAAATTTTTCCAAAGGGTCTTACTAAAAGGAATTGATCCTAACAATGATTGTTTAATATAGGCCACACATGCGCATAACTCATCAAACCTATCAAACTTTACACTCATCTCTTCTTGTATATATCTAAGATCACTTAAAAATTCATTGGAACAACAGGAAGCAAATCGATCCGAGTAAACTAATTGTTCCTCTATAGTTAATGATCTAAATGGAATTTCATCCGCCATGAAGACAAATGAAAATGGTTTTACAAACAAAGGGCACAAAGAAAAAGATAGACTAAAGAAAACCTAAAAATAAAAATAAAATCTTACTAGAAAGGAATCTAGCAAGTAGACCTAATAAAAAGAGATTCTAACCTAGACAATAACTATTCCCCGGGCTGCGGCGCCAAAAACTTGATGCGTGGGAATCGCAACAGGCTTTACCTCTCGAGAAGCTTACAACCCCCACCAGGCAGTGTACCTGATCGTTGTAGTATAGTATAGTGACAAGTACCGGGGGATTGATCGTTCAGCTTAGGAATAGTGTCGCTAGGATTAGAAAGCCTAAATACTAGTTCTAAAGGTGAGGGATGATTATTTTTGTGTTTTTATATTTTTGGAAAGCAATTAAAAATCTCTGGTTTTAAGGATTTGGGCGAAATTAGTTGCTAATCAACTAACCCAATACTAAGATGCAATCAAAATAAAATACTAGAAATGAAAATAAACTAAATTATACTAAAGTTGTGAGCAGTAATTGGAGAAAATGTATTTACTTAGATTTCACTACTCCCTAGACATCTTTTACACGTTAATTACTTGTTACAATTGCATGAATGACGGATCGTATTCCTTAATATCATTCATGGGGTGGCACACTTAACTCCCCAATTCTATGAGCTCTTATCTCCTCCTACACCATGCCCAGCACAACTATAGGGATTGTAAACAGTGGCTCATGCATTAAATACAACCAATAAAGACCTAGTGCGCGCCGGTTCATGTTTCTTAAGACGTTCAAGCATGTTACCAATTGGAGATCTGCCAGTTTTCTTAAGCCTAACATATAAATCATTCATCCAAGACAAGAATAAACAAGTAATCAACACATAATTAACATCTAGGTTTCATTAGATCTAAGCAAACACAAGATAGATCTAGCCTAGCATAATGGAATTAAGACAAGAACAAGATATAGACAACCAACACATATACATATTGATTGAATTAAAGGAACACTTATCTTGATTAAACATGCAAGGTATCAAGGGTTTGGAACCCTTGAAAAACCTGTAAAGTTACACCAAAATCGTACTTAGGGTTTCTCCCAAAACTTCTCTCTTTAAATGTGAAAAATTAGAAAACTATATATAGGAAAAGAGGTCTGACGGCGTCAAGACAAAGATTGTGACGCCGTCACCTCGCCGCCAAAACCATTCTCGGACTGCCTTGATCTACATTTGACGCCGTCAAGACAAAATCATTTCCAGGCCGTCATGACTTTTACTCTTGACGCCCTACCCTCGTGACGCCGTCAAATCTGTACTGGGTCGTCATGGACTTTTGCTCTTGACGCCGTCAGGGAATTACTCTTGACGCCGTCACCTACTATTCCCAGCATGGAAAATTAAGACTTTGGCATTTTCTTCACTTTTATGCTCCAAAAACGTCCGAATTGCTTCCTTTTCCAGATTTCACTCCCAAAGTACCTAAAATCACAAAAGGAATGATTTAGGGCAATATTTGATCAAATAAAGTTGGATTCCGGCTTAAATGACCCCCTAAAAACGGATCATTTTTCGTCTCATCATCGACACTTTCTATAAATAAGATATGATCCTAACAAAGATAGAGATTTACATGCGTTACTAAACCAATCTTCAAATTACACAGAGTTTTCGTATAACCCTACTCGAAATCTAATTATATGACCACAACTTAATGTCATTTAGGATTAAATGTTTTTTAGGCCGCTCGAGGGAGAATTTATAAGACGTTGTTCTTATATTTCCAAATGGACCAAACGGTGGTGTTGAAAACCACATCAAAGTGCTTTCTAATTTTAGGCGTCAAGATAAATAACCATATCTGCCAAGTTGATCATGTCGGGGAGACTTGAAATGGGAGTACCTGAAATCTGCTACCATGATAAGACCTATTTCCAAATATAAGCAGCAATGGAACATCATACAAATATGTGGTCTTTGGTTTTGATATCATTATCATAAATAGAAAATCGAACACAATCAAGATCTACCTTGCGCTTATCAAGATTGACATTGATTGGAAGTCTCCTATCCGAGACACACTAAGGGGAGCGTAATGGTAGCCGCTTTAATTTCGGTTAAGTGAATGCTTTTAATGATTTATTTCTCATTGTGGGTTGTTTGATTTTCCACTCGGAGACCGAAAATTCACAAGGTTCGATAGAGAGGGATCCAAGGCAAGAAAATTAGATAGGTTCTTGGTTAATCATCAATTTTTCATTTGTGGAAGGATGCTTCGGTCTCTGTCTTCCCTAGATCGCATTCTGACCATTCTCTAACCCTTTTAAAGGCGGGCTTTCAGAATTTTGGGCTGACACCCTTTAAGGTGTTTGATAAGTGGTTATGTGTGGATGATTTTCGTGCTCTGGTCTCCTCCTCTTGGGCTGATTTATCATTCCCTCACTCCCCAGACATTCTCTTAAAAAATAAGCTTAAAACTTTGAGAATGGCTATTAAAAAGTGGGCGGGTGCCCACTTGGACTTTAAAAACCATCAAAGAGATGAGCTCAACAAAATGCTGTTGGATTGGGACAAAAAACTGAAGAGGGTAACATCAATCAATATGATATTTCAAAAAGGGAAGAATGGATTATGGGCTTGATGCATCTTAACTCTCTTCGTAATAAGGAAATGCGAAAAAAGAGAAGGATCAAATGGGCAGTGGAAGGAGACGAGAACTCGCGTTTTTTTTCATTCCATTCTAAAAAATAGGTACACTAAATACTCGATTAAGGGTTTTCATATTAATGGGAGATGGGTGGAATCCCCTGGAGATATTAAATAAGCGGCTTTGGATCATTATGCGGCTAGATTTAAGGAGTCGTATATGCATAGGCCCTTGTTGGAGTCCCGCCTCTTTCAT
Organism: Artemisia argyi; assembly: GCA_030686995.1. NCBI lineage: Eukaryota > Viridiplantae > Streptophyta > Magnoliopsida > Asterales > Asteraceae > Artemisia > Artemisia argyi. Next base: position 6,585 of record JARVZY010002764.1, read on the forward strand.
AAGCTCTCTTTGGAAGATGCTTCCTTTCTTGAGTTAACCTTCTCCATGGAAGAAGTCAAATCTGTTGTTTGGGATTGTGCGGGCTCAAAAGCCCCTGGGCCTGACGGTTTCAACTTTAATTACATTAAGACGTTATGGGATGTGGTTAAATTAGATTTTTGGAACTGCATTAAGCATTTTGAATGCTCAGGCGGTTCAAAGAAGGGTTGCAATCCCTTATTTATGGTCTTGATTCCTAAGAAAATTGATCCTGTTAGTTTCTCGGATTATAGGCGTATTGGCCTTATTGGTTGTGTTTATAAAGTTATCTCGAAACTGCTTGCCAGTCGTCTTGCAAAAGTTATTGGCACCATCATCGGCCTTAATCAATCGGTGTTCATAAAGGGTAGACAAATCCTTGATGGTTACCTTGTTGCTAATGAAATAATTCATATGGCCAACTTATAAAATCAATGCCTCTTACTTTTTAGAGTGGACTTTGAGAAAGCGTTTGATAGTGTGAATTGGAACTTTCTTTTAGATGTTATGCGGAAAATGGGTTTTGGTTGTAAATGGAGAAAGTGGATAGCTTCGTGTCTCTCTTCGGCTTCCATTTCTATCCTCGTTAATGGCTCCCCTACCAATGAGTTTTTTTATGGAGCGTTGCCTTCGACAATGAGAACCTCTACCCCCTTTTCTTTTTCTGCTCATGGCTAAAGCTCTTCAGGTTACAGTTTTAAACGCTTGCAATAAAGGTATTTTTAAAGGTGTATCTCTTGCTAATAGTGGTATCAGTCTCTCTCTCTTTCAATTCACGGATGATGCTCTCTTCTTTGGTGAGTGGACTAGTCTAAACGCCTCTAACCTTATAAACATTCTCCGTTGCTTTGGATTGGGTTCTGGTTTTAAATTAAATTTGGATAAAAGTAGGTTATTTGGGGTTGGGGTGCCCGATAATGAAGTTGTTTCAATTGCCTCGTCGCTTGGTTGTGCTCATGGGGTTCTTCCTTTTATATATCTTGGCCTTTCGGTTGGGAGGATAATGCGCCTTAGCGAGGGTTGGCAAGGGATCATCAACCATTTTCGTGTTCGTTTGTCCTTGTGGAAGGCTGTCTCTTTCTATAGGGGAGACTTACCTTGAATAAATCTGTACTCAGTAGTCTTCCCATTTATTATCTTTTCCTCTTTAAAGCTCCATCCAAGGTCATTGAGGTTCCGGATGCTATTAGATGCTGATTTTTTTGGGGTCATAAAGAAACTAAGAGAGGGATTAATTGGGTTAAATTTAATGCTATCCTCCTTGACTCGAAAATTGGTGGGTTAGGTGTGGGTTGCCTTAGATCCAAGAATTTTAGTTTTTTGGGGAAATGGAAATGGCGTTTTCTAGCCGAAGAGAGCACCCTGTGGCGTATCATCATCAAGGACTTTTTTGGGGAAGATAGAGGCTTTTATTCTTTTAATAGTTTGCATGGCACCAGTGGGGTTTGGATCAACATCATCAAAGCCATAAAGAATATTGAGGTGATCAATTTAAATTTCAAAAACTCTTTTATTCGTAAGATTGGTGACGGGGCAAACACTTCCTTTTGGCACGACTAGTGGTGTGGTAATGGGGTAAGGCTTAAAGAAAAGTTTCCTAGACTTTACGCTCTCGAGTCCTTCAAAGAGTGTAAGGTGAAGGATAGAGGGCATGTCATTAACGAGTCTTGGAATGGGTCATGGGCTTGGTGTGTACCTCCTAGAGGGCGTGCTTTAGATGATCTAAATGATTTATCCACATCTCATAACACTTTTTTTTCACCCCAATGAATGTGACAAATGGGTTTGGACTTATGAATCTCCTGGTTACTTCAAAGTTAGCACTCTGTCCAAAGTTATCGAAAACATTCTTCTTCGTGTTCATTGTTTGGGGATGCACCATAAATTGAATTCCTGGATTCCTAAGAAAGTCAATGTTATGGTGTGGAAGGCCTCTCTCAATAGACTAGCAACGCGTCCTAATCTGATGGCTTGTGGTGTCATTCTTCCCTCCTCTAATTGTCCTTTTTATGATTCAAAATCTGAGACCACTGATCATGTTTCGATTAAATGTCATAAGGTTTGTGGGATTTGGAGAAAGGTGTGGAGCTGGTGGAATCTCCCTCCCCCAGTCTCTTTCCCTTCATTCTCCATCGTTAAGGTCGTAAATGGGAGCATTTATGTCCAAGGTGATCAGAATATTGTTCTCATCCATGCCCAGGGGGATGACATCAAAACCGTCAAGAATGAAGACATTTTCCCTAGTATCCAATGTTTGGCTAAGTTGTGGATGTCCGCTTATATTCGCTCGGATTTAAAGATGGACTGGAATTGCTGGGTCGCTAGACCCTTCGACTTATTATCCTAATTTTTTTTGTAGGATTTGTATATTTCTGTTCTTGGATTGGTGTCAGTCTTGCCTTTCGGGTTTTTTGTATAGTTTGTCCCCTGGTTTGTGAGGCCTGTTTTTGGGCTCATCTGTTTATATATTTAATCTTGGGCAAATGATTAAAAAAAGTATCATACTTGCCATCGTTTTCTTTTCAGGGTATCGAACAAAAAAATTTTCTTTTGAGCACATTTTATTTGTTAACTTTGTCTTTTGTGGTTAATATCTCACCCTCCCAACGGTTGTTTCCAGGTGTACCTGTTGAGTGCCCAATCATCATGTCTCCACGCTTTTCATTCCCTTTTAATAAATTGAAAAGCATTTTTTTCTTCCCTCTTTATATGTCTCCATAGTAGACGAACCTAATAAACATAAACCCTAATCAATCAATTAAATAAAAAACCTACATCCATGTTCAATTCGTTCTAAGAAAATTCATTTGCATTATGCGTTCATCAAGTTCTTCATGTCGTTCAAAATGAAGATTCTATACTCCTGAAAAAATCTGTCTTAAAAAGATTTATAATTGTAAGATTCAAATTTATGATCAAGTTTCGTGGACTCCCTTAAGCCCAGGTCGATGATTCAAGGGTTGTCCAACACGGATAAGTTACCAGTAACACTCTTTATAAAAATTTGTTAGATTTTTGTTTTCTAATTTTGTTCATGTTAATGCTCTTTAGAAATGTGAGGTGTATGGTTTTCTTGATGAAGAATTACCTTCTGAGTACTACAAAGACCTATTATACAATCTACATGAGGAGAACAAACAATTGGAGGTGCAGCTATCCAACCAATATGGTGGTATGACAGTGAATAAGGCTAGTGAAGATGTTTCATTGGAAGTACTTTACCAAGAATTGAATGCTTTCAAGTCCAAGGCAAAAGTGTATGACAGTTTGTTGTTTGTTGTATTTGGTTTGATAATTGTGTTGATTGTATGTCTCATTGTTGTATCCAGTGTTGCAAAAATCGGCCGAATCGGCCGATTAATCGGTAATTGGCCCAGGACCTTGGAGAGAATTCCACGGAAATCGGACGATTAATCGGCCGAGTCAAGAAAATCGGCCGATTAATCGGTAAAAAATCGCTAATTGGCCCCGGACCGCCTCAGTACCGATTCACGATTTTTGCAACATTGGTTGTATCCTTAAAAAAAGTAAGTTTAGAAGGTTTCAAATAGGTGAATTTGTTGTATTTTGTGTTCATCAGGATGTTATGTGGGTTATGTAGTGTAATCAACCATTCATGTTTTTAAGTTTCTTTTGATAATGAAAGAATGATATGTGGTTGTATTTTGTGGTACCATTTAACAAGTAATATGGGTTCAGTCAAAACTACACTACATCATATATGTTCAGTCATATAACATGTAGTGCTACTCAGTAATTGATGAGGCAAAAAATGAACCACTTTTAGGGGGTCATTTAAGCCCGGAATTGAATTTATTTGATCAAATATTACCCTAAATCATTCCTTTTGTGATTTTAGGTACTTTGGGAGTGAATTCTGGAAAAGGAAGCAATTCAGACATTTTTGGAGCATAAAAGTGAAGAAAACGCCTAAGACTTAATTTTTCATGTTGAGAACAGTACCGGACGGCGTCAAGAGGAAGATCCTGACGGCGTCAAGAGTAAATTCCATGACGACCCAGTGCAATCCTGACGGCGTCACAACAAGGGCGTCAAGAGTATTTTTGGTGACGGCCTGCACAAGGGGAATACATGACGGCGTCAGACCCAGATCTAGGCAGTCCGAGGAACTATTTGGCGGCGAGATGACGGCGTCAGACATTTGTTCTTGACGCCGTCACCTACTAAATTCTATATATAGTTTTCTATTTTTCATTCATTAGAGAGGAACTTGTGTGGAGAAAACTAGGGCCTAACTTTGTAAACCCTAGGTCATATTTTACAGTACTTTCAAGGGTTTTCACCCCTTGAATCCTTTCATGTTCAATTGAGATAAGTCTTCTCTTAATTCAATCAATATGTCTATGTGTTGGTTGATTATATCTTTTACTTGTCTTGATTTCAACATGCTAGGCTAGATTTATCTTGTGTTTGCTTAGATCTAATGAAACCTAGATGTTAATTATGTGTTGATTACTTGTTTATGGTTGTATTAGATGAATGATTTTAATGTTAGGCTTAAGAAAACTGGCAGATCTCCATTGTGTAACATGCTTGAACGTCTTAGGAAACATGAACCGATGTGTACTAGGTTATATTGGTTGTATTTAATGCATGAGTAGATTCTAATGATCCCATGTTAGGAGCTTCTTAGCCAGCTCGACATAGGAGTGAAGTAGGCGCTCATAGGATTGGGGAAGTAAGTACGCCACCCCATGAATGGTATTAAGGAATACAATCCGTCATCCACGCAACTATAACAAGTAACTAACGTGTAAAAGATATCTAGGGAGTAGTGAAATCTAAGTAAACACAATTCTCCCACATATTGCTCACAACTTTAGTATAATTAGTTTTATTTTCATTTTTAGTATTTTATTTTGATTGCATCTTAGTATTGGGTTAGTTGACTAGCAACTAATTCCGCCAAACTCCTTCAAACCCGAGATTTTTACTTGCTTTCATAAAAATATAAAAATACAAAAAGAATCATCCCTCATCTCTAGACCTAGTCTTTAGGTTTTCTAATCCTAGCGACACTATTCCTAGCTGAACGATCAATCCCCCGGTACTTGTCATTATACTATACTACATCGATCAGGTACACTGCCTGGTGGGGGTTGTAAGCTTCTCGAGATCCCTCGAGAGGTAAAGCCTGGTGCAAACCCCACGCATCAGTAATGAAAGCATGATATGTGGTTATTGTGTTCATGACAGTAGTGCATCATATTTGTTCAGTCATATACCATTTAACAAGTAATAATGGTTCAGTCAATACTTCACTACATTTACAAAGTATAACAATTTTTAAAGAAGAAAGCTTCATTGAACTACATGTGTTCTTTCATAACAACCATTCTTAGTGCATGAGCACTTTACATTGTTACATCCAGAACACTAAAACTTGTTCCATAATATGCATTTTCCATGGACAAAATAGGCTAGCATATATAGTGACATCAAGTGCAACACTATATCAGGTTCTTACCATCTTATTACATTAACTAAACTAGGCCCTTCAGTGGACAAAATAGGGCACAATAGTGTCATAATGTGCAACACTATATCAGTTTCTTACTACTTACACACTTAATTTAGATCATAGTAGTTATAAGTTTTAGCACAAAATACATATTTCCTAAAATATGTGCTAACAAAGTCTTGAAGGAATTTAATCCAAGACTATTTCATTCTCCAAACTTATCCTCGACCTGTAACTGGAACAGAAAGTTTCTTATGGAGAATTCTTCGACTCTTCATTCTTAGTAGAAGAGGTTGTGGTTGTAGTCTTGCTCTTTCTTGTCTGGGTTGTGGCTCAGCAGATGCAGCTCTTCTTGTTTCTTCTCTTGCTTGTGGTTGAGCAAATCTTGACTGTGTCATGCTTCTTCTTGTTATTCTACCTCTTGTGACTGATGTTTCACCTCTTCAAGAACTTGTTCAGCTTCATGTAATGTCTCAAGTACACCCACTCCAAGAACTTGTGATTGATGTGCCCCTGGTATGTTTTCACCATGTTCATTTCCCTTGTTTGAGCCTGCAAAATAAGCATGTAAGTTTTTTGCAGCATGTACAGGTTCTGAATTCTAGTGATGTTATAGTACTTGCTGTGTGTGCTGCATGAAGAGGTTCACAAGCCTCAATTGTCTCAAAAGTTTCAGCATCCATTCCTAACCATGCTCCCATCCTTCCTATTCTCTCTGTGGGTATTAGTCTACCAGACTTACTCTTTCCACCTCTCACCTTCACATATCCAAAACTACCTTTCTTCCTAGTTTCAAAGTTTCTTCCTAGTTTCAAAGTTTCTGCCTGTGTGAACTCTCCTCTCATCGGTAAATGTGACCACAATATTTCTATTTGTTTTACCCATTTCAAACTCATCAATGCTATTGTTAACGAATCTAGGTATATCACTTTCATCAACCAAGGGTTGTTCTGTGGGTTTCACCTTTTTTAGTCTGCCTATTTTTTCCTTTCTCTTTGGGTGGTTTTGGTATAGGTTCTTTCTTACAACCCTTCTTGTTATGGCCAGTTTTCCCACAGTTATGGCAAGTCATAACAACACCTGCTCTAGAAATCTTATTACCTAACTTTGGTTCATGTGCTGCCCTAACCCATTTTTTCTTAGGCCTACTATGAATTTTCTTTGCTAAGGGACCCAATGCCTAGATAAGTTACTACAGTTAGGCCAGAAGTGTATGCCATCCACATATTTAATGTACTCACTATAGGCTAGCATATACCTATCCTTCCTAAAGTAATCAGGTACATAATCCTCAACCATCTTATCAAGTTTAAATATACAAGCAATTGCATGTGAACATGGAGAACCTGACAATTGCCATATCCTACAAGAGCATGTCCTTTTTGGCTCATCCACTTTAAAAGTATCATACCCCTTTCTGACTTCAAACTGATTTCCACCACATGGAATGACATGCCAAAACCTGGTAAGGAGTTAAAAACATTTTAATGATAATGATAATATGACACAATTCCAAACAGTTTAACAAAGTTTACTATTATGAAATTTGATAGTACCTTTGGCTATCCTTGGAAAGTTCTAAGACCTTTTGGATGTTTAGACAAATGTCACAAGTCCATTTTTCACTGAGCAATCTCATAGTGTTCATCCTTTCCATGACTATAACTCTTATTGACTCTAACAAAGTTATGATAGGTTTATCCTTTATAGTACACAAAACTGAGTTAAAGCATTCGCTAAAACCATTTTCAATAGCCTTGCAGCATACACCTTCTTTAAAAAAAGCTCTTGACCAAATCTTTGGGTCTTTTTTCTTCAAATACTCATGTACTCTGGGATTAGCTGTTTTGATCTTCTGTATAATTTTCTGAAAGAGTTGTGGCTATGAAGCTTTGGATGTAGCCCAGAAGAGTCCTCGAAACTCAACTCCACTCTGAACCCTTCATAAATATGGCGTGCACACTGCCGATGCTCTGCTAGAGGCATCACTTCTTTAACAGCTTCAATCAGACCCTTTAAAAAGTGTACACAGTTAGAAATATCAATGTGACACAAAGTATGACAATTTGAAAACTGGAAAAGAAACCTAACCTTGTGCTGATCAGACATCAGTGTCACATTATAACCAAATGGTATCATCAAATCATCAGCTAACAATTGAAGAAACCAACTCCTATTATCTTTGTTCTCAACTATCACCATAACCCATGCCACAGGGAATATGTGGTTGTTTCCGTCTTTTCTGACAGCTTTTAAAATTTCTCCACAGTTTGATTTTTTCAAAAAACACCCATCCAATGCAAGTATCTTTCTACATCCCTTTTTCTAACCCTCTTTCAACCCATGGAAACATACATATAATCTGTCAACTTAGGTCTTGTCATCTGGGTTATGTGACACCTACTTTGACAGTTGAACCCACATTTGATTATGCAATTGCCTTTGCGTATGACCTTAGCAATCCATAATGATCTTGAATAGCAGTTTCGCCTTCACTCAAGGCATACTTCCTTGCATTCAAACACTGAGTAGCACTAACTTTACATTTGTATTTCTTCATGACCAATTATTGCATAGCAGCTAATGTAATTTTTGGGTTCATCTTGATTTTATCCCCAAAGTTTCTTCCAATCCATTTGAAACTAACAAGCCTTCCTTAATTGAAGTCTCTTACACATGTATGCTCATCCGTCAATGAAATAACCTGAAAAGTATTCTGTCCTTTCAACGTCTTCCCATAGCATCTCCACTTGCATTCATTGACCTGTTGACCAGTTGGGTACTTCTTATGTACCCTTTGTTTTCCCTTACTTGGATCCTTTAAAACTTCTTTCCTTCAACCGCACCTAGCGACAACCTTTTGTTGGGTACTCTTGTCAAACCACAATGAAAACAATTTGCCAATGCATAATAGGTAAGAGCTTCCCTAAACTGCTCATGATTTACGTACTTTTCTCCAAGCTGTGATGAAAACAAGAAGGTTGGTATACTATTAATTATATGACAGAAAGCATTATGAAATAAGTGAATTCATTACTACAGGTTTCTTGAGTCTCCAATGTGTTTGATCATCATGTAGTGGATATTTTTCATCTTGTTTCTCCACCATGACAAAAGGGTCTGAGATTCCCACTCCATTACCTTTGATTTTACGCATTAAAGCTTCCATATAATGTTTATGCTCTCTAACTGTCTCACCAAAAGTGTCACCAATATGATCAAGTGATGGTGTCATCTAATCATAAATAGCTGGTTGATGCGTGGGAATCGCACCTTGCTTTACCTCTCGAGGGATCTCGCGAGGCTTACAACCCCCACCAGGCAGTGTACCTGATCGTTGTAGTATAGTATAGTGACAAGTACCGGGGGATTGATCGTTCAGCTTAGGAATAGTGTCGCTAGGATTAGAAAACCTAATTAATAGTTCTAGAGATGAAAGATGATTATTTTTGTGTTTTTATATTTTATGAAAGCAAGTAAAATCTCGGTTTTTAGAAGAGTGGGCGGAATTAGTTGTTATTCAACTAACCCAAAAACTACTATATAACTAATTAAACTAATGAAAATGAAATTAAGCTAATATTAAACTAAGGTTGTGAGCAGTATATGGAGAAATTGTGTTTACTTAGACTTCATTACTCCCTAGATATCTTTTACATGTCAATTACTTGTTACACTTGTATGAATGACGGGTTGTATTCCTTAATACCATTCGTGGAGTGGCATACATAACTCCCCAACTCTATGAGCTCTTATCTCCTCCTACACCATGACCCAGCACAACTATAGGGATTGTAAACAATGGCTCATGCATTAAATACAACCAATAAAGACCTAGTACGCCTCGGTTCATGTTTCTTAAGACGTTCAAGCATGTTACCATTTGGAGATCTGCCAGTTTTCTTAAGCCTAACATATAAAATCATTCATTCAAAACAAGAATAGACAAGTAATCAACACATAATCAACATCTAGGTTTCATTAGATCTAAGCAAACACAAGAGAGATCTAGCCTAGCATAGTAAAATTGAGACAAGAACAAAAGATAAACAACCAACACATAGACATATTGATTGAATTAAGAGTATACTTATCTCAATTACAATGCAAGGTCTCAAGGGTTTGGAACCCTTGAAAAACCTGTAAAAGAGGCACCAAAATCGTCTTTAGGGTTTCACCAAAACTTCTCTCTTTTTTAATGAAAAAACTAGAAAACTATATATAGGAAAATCGTCCTGACGGCGTCAAGAGTTAAATCTGACGCCGTCAACTCACCGCCATACACTTCCTCGGACGCCCTAGATCCAATCGTGACGGCCTATGTGACGCCGTCACCACCCACGGTAAATTAATCTTGGTCACTTTGACGCCGTCATCACTCCATCTGACGCCGTCACCAGCTACGGTAAATTATTCTTCATGTCTGACGCCGTCAAGAGCAAACCCTTGACGCCGTCACCTTGTATTTCCAGCTTGGATTTTTGGTACTTTGTCGTTTTCTTCACTTTATGCTCCAAAAACGTCCAAAATAGCCTCTTTTCCAGAATTCACTCTCCAAACACCTAAAATCACAAAAGGAACGATTTAGGGCAATATTTGATCAAATAAATTCGGATTCGGGCTTAAATGACCCCCTAAAAACGGATCATTTTTCGCCTCATCATATACCCTTACACTTGAGATTTGCTTGTCCTCAAGCAAATGAGCTTTTATTCTACTCAAAAGACAAGTTAGGGGTCATTTAACACTAATATAAAAGTAATTACAACAAATAATCGTTCCACTAAAGACCAATAGACAAGCACGGAGGTCATACACAAGCACCTCACAAATAGTGTTTAGATACTCACATCTCTCGGGTGTAATAAAGTAATATAACATTGTGGAAATGGAAGATATCTCTCACTACCTGTCATAACAAAATAGATTACCATAGGCTTGGGAAAGGATCAAACCTCCACCACATGGCGTAAGCACCTAGGATAAACTATCAAAGAGGTCTTTTAAAAAAGGGTTATAACGTTAGGTGTAGGGATATGAATTACACGGTTTTGTTGGATAAAGGGAATTTTACTGGTGGCGAGTTAACAATCTTAGTAAATTACATGTACAAGATGGCGTTGCTAAGCCAAGACTAGACTCGACTTAAGCTAATAAATGAAAAATAACAAAAACATAAAATGAACATAAAATAAAAACGGGATGGTAGTCCGTATGTTTTTTCTCTTCTTCTTTTCTATTTTTTTTTCTATGTTTTTTTTTTCGATTTTTTTTTTTTTTTTTTTTTTTTTTTTTTTTTTTTTGCATACACTCTTACCCTACCATCCAAAATAATACATCATAGGGGATGAGAATTCCCCTTACACTTGAATCTTTACATACTTTACATTTAACTATTCTAATGACTCGAATTAAGAAAATCAAAACACTTGGAGCACTTTTAAAATTAACGTACATATGGGGGTAATAAGTGATGTTCTTCCCCATTACTCCATAAAATAAGTACTTACCCATGAGTCCCAATCGTCCCAAAACAATATGTACAAGGATATGACTCGACTTAGCAACCATGTAATCAATTAGAAAGTTAACTTAGGGTTTAACAAATAACAATAATGCACTAAAAATGAGCGCATACACGGAAGGCTAAGGCGATTTGGTTGTACATTTAAGTGGGGTGTAACAAATTCTTCCTTTAAGTAAGATGCTTAAAGTTAGAAACGAAAAGATATGCTCGGAGGGGTGTACTAGGGGTTTCGTGTACTAAAAATGAGTACAACGCAAAGGGTGTGGGAAAAATTAGTTGACTTAACTAGCCAAGTAATATGACTTAAATGGTCAAGTAATTATAATACGGGTTTAACACAAGGGTGATCCTAATGCCTCTTATCATGTAGTAAATCCTACTACACGAATGTAGTCTCACTAGCGGTCTCGGGATGCATCACTAACGCAAGTTCTAGAATCTAAATGCTACCGGTACACTCATAAGCACTAATAATGAATGCTTTTCCTATCAAATCTAAAGGCGAACCTCACATTTTTGGGTGGAAAATTTTTCTGAATATACGGTTATGTGCTAGTCATACAATCTCCTATCCATGAGACGCTTGCTATGGCTAAAGTTTCACTCCTAAATGTTGTAAAAAATTTTAAATTTGGCGCTAAAATTACACTAACAAGTATTTCTCATAGTTTTATTACTCATCTACTATCAAACAAAACAAACTCAAGCGAAAGTGCATATGTAAGGTATCATCTTTTTACCCTCCCCTTACACTTAAGATGAACATTGTCTCCAATGTTCAAGTAAAGAATGTAAAAGTTAAAAAAGTAAAGAGAATGAAATCAAATACTCCCCTGATTCGCTCGGTATGGATTTTAGTTGGCCAGGTTAAATCTTCTTCCAAGAAAACGAACAATCAAAGCTTCCCTTTCAGAATATAAATCATCTTCTTGTCACAAATAACCTGTAAATCCTGACAAAAGTAGACAAGGCAACCTCGCGTAAAATCGGCGGCATCCTATATAAGTTACTAAATCCTAGAAAACAAAATAAGATATAATGCTTGTGGAATGAAGTTTGCAGATTTCCTGGAGATTATAAAACTTAATAATTCACAAAAACCATAAGACTCCGTTAGAAAAACAAAACCGGTAAAATTTCCAGATTTTTGACTCCTGACGCCGTCAAGAGCAATTGCCTGACGCCGTCAGAATGGACCTGCAGAAATCTTTATGTTAAGTTTCCGGAAAATTTCTGGAAAAACCTTGTCCTACTTCCTGGAAAATCCTGCAAAACTTCATTATGACTCGATACAAGCATTTGACTCTAACAAATACGAATATACATGTTCATTAAATATTGTGGATAATCATGATCGGTTTGTTTCTTAAAAACATATTTGGGGTTTCCCCTTACACTTATCTTTTGCAAAAATACCTTTAGGTTGGAGTTAAGACTAGGCTAAACAACATAATAAAATATTTCACATTTTAATTGAGAAACATGATCAACCAACAATAAAAATAAAACATGCATACGGAAGCAAATAACAATCAAACAAATAAAAATCACACAAAACATGGGTTGCCTCCCAAGAAGCGCTTTTCTTTATTTACGAGTCTTGTAGCTAGACTCAAAGTCGTGGGTTACTACGTGATTTCATCATTGGTTCCACTACCTAGGTCATCTTCTAAACTAGTGTCGCTCTCATAGTGTAAGTGCTTTGGATCTTCAAATTCGAAAACATCCCTCCGATACTTAGAGCCAAGCTCACTAACATCCTTAAAGAACCCACAAGATAAATCAGAAACATTTCTACAACCTCTTCTAACATCGTCATCACACAAGACAAGTTGGGAGCTCATAACATCAAGCCCGTCGCAATCTATCTCCCTAAGGTCTCTTCTTTTGTATGGCGTTTGGTATGAAATCCTCCTAATCCCGTCAGTGAAAGTCATGATTCCGTTCAAGTCATCCACCATCAACTTAGTGATTTCACAAAAGGGCGCTCCAAATACAACTTGCGATAACCTAGGGTCAACAAAGTCCTCTATGTTGTCCACAATTGTGAACTCCATAGTGAATGTCATATTTCCTATGAACACTTGGATTTCATGATCCTTACCAACCACTTTCTCTCCCTTGTAAATCATCCCCCATCTGCAGATATTGTTATAGTGAAACAATGACATGAAATTCTTTGGCAGGAATACATTAATGTACACGTTCTCGAAGTGTTTGTGACCGATCATGCAGGGGATTTTTAGGTTATTCGGATTACGTCGTTTGATCTTTTTCAACTCTCCTTCCTTTGACCCGTATGGATTCCCCTCAAGGGAGGGACGATACTCATAAACTTCCTCACCATCCCCACGAAAAACTACCGTTCTAACACCATTGGTGAATAATACACTACCATCCTTCTCGTCAAGGATTGCTCCCGATTCATTGATAAATGGTATCCCAAGGACGAGGTTGGTCAATGCTTGATTGGCGAGAGGGTCCACGTCATCAACCACAGTGAGCTCAGTATCGTAATCAAATTCTCCAATCCTAATTGATACATTCTCTATTACTTTCTTGCATACGACGTCCTCTGGGAAGGTTTTGCGGTATAGAGAAAGTGGGATTACGCTGACCGGGAAGCTAGGATCTATACGGCTATTAATTAAGACCTTTCCCTCAATGGTACAGGGGATTTTGAAAAGCTTAGGGTCGTTCCCCTCGGGTTGATTGCTATCCCAACTTATAGCATCCTCTTTTTCGGATTCTTTTATAACCGATTTGCTCAAAATGGTTGGGTCTTTCTCCTGTTCCTCCGATGTCTCGTTCCAATCATCCAGTTTGTCGGATTTCTGCGCGGTGCACTGCTCGGGTGAGTTGGCAGGTTTCCTTGCCGAAGCGTGGTCAACCTTTGGTGTCTCATCATTCGTTGTCTGACTAAGGTTGTCAGTTTGTTGTTGGGTTGGTTTGGATGCAGCAGCTGAAATTGTGGTGATGGTGTTTACAAAGTGGATTGGTCCAGAGGGGTTAATAGGTCCTTTCTTGTCAGGGGATAGATGTTTGAATAGCTTGCTAGGACTTTTTATTTTTACAGGGGAGGCTGGTGGACTCATGACGGTAGCAGATTTAACCTCATCAACGTGAATGGGCTTATTATCAATATGCTCTTTGATAGCCGTCAACAGATTACAAATCTTGTTGTTCACGTCAGCCTGCTGTTGTTTGAATTTTGCCTCGAGTGTCGTAAGCTGCAGTTCTTGAGAAAGAATGAATTTTTTTAAATCATCTTCACAGCTTTGCCTAGAGGTATCTTGTGATGGAAAATGTTCGGACCAAGTGAGGGGTGAGGAATCATTAAATGATACACTTCGTGTTTGGTACCCTCTAAAATTAGGTTTATCCTTCCATGCCTCATATGCTTCAGCAGAAGTTCGAGGACCTTGCCCTAAGTGTGATGATGTGAATTCGTTATAAGCACGTTTTGGAAGTTCCATGCAGTTGTAGGTCTCATGAGGGCCATTGCAAAGTTTGCATGTAGAAGCGATTCTGCTTACTTGGCTTGAAGGCTTATGAATTTCGTAAGATTTCATGAGAGACTTGACTCGACCTTCAAGTTCCATGATCCTATGGTCGGGAGTGCTTGAATTGTTCGAAGGCAAAGATATTGCCTTGACCGTTTTGTTCAAATCACGGGGATCATTCCAACTTTCGTTGTCATAGAGAGCAAGATCTTCTATGAGTTCCCATGATTGTTCCGCACTAAGATCACGTAGCTTACCACCGGCCGATTGGTCAATGGTTCGCCTCGTGGGGATATCGATATGGTCATAGAAGATTTGGACTTGGAGCCACAGATCTATGCCATGATGAGGGACTTTTTGGAGTAAGTCCTTGAAACGAGTCCATGCTTCATAAAGAGATTCATTTTGACGTTGTTGGAACATCAAGATGTCATTCCTAAGCTTAGTAGTTCTCCCCGGTGGGAAAAATTGAGCAAGGAAACGAGTGGTGAGATCATCCCATGTGGTGATGGATCCCGCGGGTAAACGCTCAAGCCATTGACTAGCTTGATCCCGTAGAGAGAATTGGAATAGGCGTAAACGGGTAGTCTCTCTAGTTTCAACACCTAGGTCTATGGAATCTACGATTTTGAGGAAGTCCTTAAGGTGTTGGTTTGGATCTTCGGAACGAAGTCCATGGAATGCACATCCGCTTTGCACCAACCGGATGGTGTCGGATCGCAAGGGGGTCACATTGGCTCCGGTGAGCTCAATGGTGTTTCGGTAGCCTTGGTGGCTAGGTCGGGAATATTCTCCTAAGGTTCGGGGCCTAAGGGGTTCTAATGGTGGGTTTTGTTGTGGTGGGATGATGGGTTCAAAGATGTTACCACCTTCAATGATGTCGGATGGTAAAGAGTTACGAACAAAAGCACGAAGAAACAAGATAGACTAAAGAAGACCTAAAAATAAAAATAAAAAAAATCTTACTAGAAAGGAATCTAGCAAGTAGACCTAATAAAAAGAAATCCTAACCTAGACAATAACTATTCCCCGGGCTGCGGCGCCAAAAACTTGATGCGTGGGAATCGCACCTTGCTTTACCTCTCGAGGGATCTCGCGAGGCTTACAACCCCCACCAGGCAGTGTACCTGATCGTTGTAGTATAGTATAGTGACAAGTACCGGGGGATTGATCGTTCAGCTTAGGAATAGTGTCGCTAGGATTAGAAAACCTAATTAATAGTTCTAGAGATGAAAGATGATTATTTTTGTGTTTTTATATTTTATGAAAGCAAGTAAAATCTCGGTTTTTAGAAGAGTGGGCGGAATTAGTTGTTATTCAACTAACCCAAAAACTACTATATAACTAATTAAACTAATGAAAATGAAATTAAGCTAATATTAAACTAAGGTTGTGAGCAGTATATGGAGAAATTGTGTTTACTTAGACTTCATTACTCCCTAGATATCTTTTACATGTCAATTACTTGTTACACTTGTATGAATGACGGGTTGTATTCCTTAATACCATTCGTGGAGTGGCATACATAACTCCCCAACTCTATGAGCTCTTATCTCCTCCTACACCATGACCCAGCACAACTATAGGGATTGTAAACAGTGGCTCATGCATTAAATACAACCAATAAAGACCTAGTACGCCTCGGTTCATGTTTCTTAAGACGTTCAAGCATGTTACCATTTGGAGATCTGCCAGTTTTCTTAAGCCTAACATATAAAATCATTCATTCAAAACAAGAATAGACAAGTAATCAACACATAATCAACATCTAGGTTTCATTAGATCTAAGCAAACACAAGAGAAATCTAGCCTAGCATAGTAAAATTGAGACAAGAACAAAAGATAAACAACCAACACATAGACATATTGATTGAATTAAGAGTATACTTATCTCAATTACAATGCAAGGTCTCAAGGGTTTGGAACCCTTGAAAAACCTGTAAAAGAGGCACCAAAATCGTCTTTAGGGTTTCACCAAAACTTCTCTCTTTTTTAATGAAAAAACTAGAAAACTATATATAGGAAAATCGTCCTGACGGCGTCAAGAGTTAAATCTGACGCCGTCAACTCGCCGCCATACACTTCCTCGGACGCCCTAGATCCAATCGTGACGGCCTATGTGACGCCGTCACCACCCACGGTAAATTAATCTTGGTCACTTTGACGCCGTCATCACTCCATCTGACGCCGTCACCAGCTACGGTAAATTATTCTTCATGTCTGACGCCGTCAAGAGCAAACCCTTGACGCCGTCACCTTGTATTTCCAGCTTGGATTTTTGGTACTTTGTCGTTTTCTTCACTTTATGCTCCAAAAACGTCCAAAATAGCCTCTCTTCCAGAATTCACTCTCCAAACACCTAAAATCACAAAAGGAACGATTTAGGGCAATATTTGATCAAATAAATTCGGATTCGGGCTTAAATGACCCCCTAAAAACGGATCATTTTTTGCCTCATCACTGGTTCAGAATCCTCATGACCTTCACCCCTATTTTGTTTAGAGTCAATCTTTCTTTTTCTATGCTCAATGACTTCATCCTCAACATCACTCAGATAATCAAAAGACTTTTCAGACTCACCACTCTCAGTTTCAGAAGAATATTGGCCATAATCAAAAGACTTTTCAGAATCATCACTCTCACTGTCTGAAGTAACACTGTCTTCTTTTGTCAGTACACCTTTACCTTTGTCTAGTTTCTTTTGTCTCGCAAGAACTTCACCATCAATACTAGGTTCTTTAACCACGTTTTCAACAATATTATCAGCAACAACCGTATCAACTACAACATCCACATTGTCACCATTACTAGACTTATTAGCAACCTTATCAACTACTACATTGTCCTTAGGCAAACACTGACCATCATTCTCCAAATAATTGGACTTAGCTACAAGATCTTCCTGACCTACCTCATTGCCATCTAACATTGGACCATACTCAAATCCCATATCATACTCATTATAGGTACTAGTAAACAAAACCCTGCCCTTACCAACATTTCTTAGTGGTCTAGACTTAACTGGGGGAGACCTTAAGTAAGGAGATTTTGCTTCTTCTTCGGCCCATGCAATGAGCTCCTCAACAAACATAATACCGACATCTTTCTTTCTTATTTCATGTTCTTTCATAACAGAAGTAACTTCTTTATCTGAACCTTCTAAACATTAGTTGTGATAGTAGTAGTCAACTAATTTTTGTGGTTCATGGGCTACATACAAATCTACTTTCTCATGCATTTTAGCAAGGTCATACACAGGTTGAAGATCTGAATCCTTTTCAATTATTTTCAAACCTCCACCGTCTATGTCTAACTCAGGAATGCAACAAAACAAAGCCCAAATTTTATCATTAAACTTATCAACTAAAATGTTACACAATTCATTAAACATCACCCTGTCTGTTGAGCAAGCATTCATCACAGTTACTTGGCCTTGTTCGTACGTGAGAGGATCAAAGAAAAATATACCACCATGGTGTATTTTGAAGACAACATCTTCCGGTCTGTCCATCAAACCTGAAAACCCTAATTTTTTGAAACCCTAAAAAATAAAAAATTAAATATTTCAATAAATTAATACAATTGTGGTAATAAAACATTAACTATATGGCAGAAACTTCCTTTTCACATGAACAAATATGAAAAAAGACAATCAATTCCAAGTATTCAATACGGGGGGACAAATTAGGGTTCCACAACTTATTTTTGGATCTTGAAACAGATGTAACACTTAGTGTGTGGGGTTTTATAATCAAAAAGTAGTGTACTTGATTAATATTAAAAGGTATAATTTTTTGGTAAAGTAAGAGCATGTGTGTGTTTGAGGAGAGCATGTGTGTTTGGGTACGAGGAAGAAGACGGGAATCATATGTGACAAGAGTTATCTTAAGTGAAACCAGGTAACGGTTGGGAGGGTGAGATATTGCCCACAAAAGACAAAGTTAACAAATAAAATGTGCTCAAAAGCAATTTTTTTGTTCGATATACGATGAAAAGTATGATACTTTTTTAATAATTTACCTTTTAATCTTAAAAAAAATAGATATTTACTTTCGAACGGAGTAACTTGTTCCAACTAGTGGGTTGGGAGATGATACTGTTTATCATTATGGAGATATGATTCCTCACAATTTTTTCTTAGATCGGGCAACACTGCAACAAATATATAATGAAATAAGTGTACGTCAATTAAGAACGTAGTGTTAATCTACCAACTTCTCCCCAAAGTATCCATTTTCATTATGAACGATGCCATTTGAAGTGACTATTATTAATTTACTTGCTAAAAAGAAATTGAATATGCTACAAGCATCACAAAGGCGACCTACTGGTCATGCGCCATGATGTCCTTTTTGTCTCAAGTTCAAATATTATTGGGTACACATTTGAGGGCGGCTAAAACAAAGGGTCAAAAACGATCATGAAAATACGTCAAGTCGCGTATATCCAAGTCAAATACTCATCCTCCCCGACTAACCTAATGGAAAAACCTTATCCATCTAGAAATAATGGTGCTATATCCTCTTGATTCTCATTTATATTTATGCTCAAATGATTCATTTCTCACTCAATATTTACACATTTCATTTTAATACACGGCATCATATTGTAAGAAGGATAAATACGCATGCATAAAAAGTAAAAAATTCATGAGTCTAAGAATGAAAAATTCAACAACAGTCAGAAGAATACTTAATAGTTGGAACATTCCAGTGAGCTGTGTTTGTGTTTAAAAGTTCTCAAGAGATTGTTTGGGATAGGTTGAAAGAATGACAAATGGCTAGTATCTTGGAAGAGTTTTCAGTTACTATGGGATAAACTGATTGCTCAGTGTGAAAATGGATGTAACAGTGATGCAACTAGTTTTATCCATGGTATCCTGCGAAAAACTTCCATAAAGTAGTTTCTTGTCTGGAATTGCAATGTTGTGCCAAACACTGGATTAGCAGAAAAAGATACATTGTGATTGATTGTATCTGCGGAGTTAGTGTAGTATTACTCTGCATCATATGGTCTTACCATAAAAAGGTTCAGATCCTCTCTGGTCTTGGAACCTTTAATTGAAAGTTCACTACAATGATGGCCTTGTACCTTGAAGATCAAATTTGTGGCCTTTATTAAGTCTCAATATCAGTCTCATAATAGGCCTTGTTGGTAATTATGGGCTATATTGATTGCTTTCTAGAGTTCAGTCACTTGATTTTCATAAAGTAGGTTTCGATTGTTGAAGGGTAAGTGAACTGGTGCGCAGTGTATGAAGATAAAAATAGTGAGGAGTGAAAGATGAACCTACTTGGTCCTATCTATACATTGCCAAGGAGGAAATGGTGGTACTCACTGTAAGGAGTGTGTTTCCAACTGTGTGATGCCGTTGTAATAAATGAAAATGTAGCATAGTTGGTATAGCCCTTACTAATTGAGAGGTTATGGGTGCCTAGTGATGCTAACCTCTTTCTATCTTGGTTATTGTGGTGGCAGGTTGAATGATCAAGATGGAAAGAGTGTTGGAAATGTAGCTAGATGGTAAAGTGCATAATAAGGTGAATCTAGTGATGGTCTGAATTTGTGCTTCTATATGTGCAGCCTGCTCTGTACTTGGTATATGTTAGTGTATGCTATATCAGACATTGACTTGTAATGTTTGATACCTGATGTATTGTTCTAGCTTTGATTTTTCTGTTTTTGGGTATGTCCAAAACAGATTAGAATGCTTACAAGCACTGTACTATATTTTGGAGATTAATAATATATTTCACCTCTGCACTAAAAAAAAAAAAAAAAAAAAAAAAAAAATCATTTCACTAATAAAAATGGTATAAATAAATAAAAAAATGTTACTTAGTCATTTTTAGGTAGGATAAAAGATAATTAACCATGTTAAGCATACAAAACCGTCAATAATATCATAAGATAAAAAACATTTAACCGTTTTTTAAAATAGATCAAAAGCTTTGAATTTCAAATATAAAAAAACTATTGTTTGGAAGACAATGATAGATTTATTAATTTCATGGTCCTTTTGGGAGAAAAAGACTATATTGGTAACTTTAATGTATGTATCCATGCTACCCTTTTTTGGGGTTATGTTTGAAGTCCAAATTGATGAATCTCAAGGGATTAGTTTGGTTTTTTGGGATCATGATCTTCATTATTATTATTATAATAATTGTTAACAACTACTCTATTTTCTCATTTAATCTCATATTGATACATGAAAGTAATAAATCTTATTTAAAAGTTGAATTATAATCATGAAGATAAAGACAAAGCAAAATTCCAAAAGAGTTTTTTAATGCTTTGTTTAATGAGCTCTTATTTGGAGCTTTTTGAGTTAAGTGTAAATGTGGACTTTGGAAACCGGCAAAAGCTCAAAATTATATATATTTATCTGCCAAATTCTATGCTCACAGAGTCTAAATCTTGAATTCTAATTAATGTTTAATGGTATTTAGTAATGTTATTTTAGTGATTTAACAATCTCAAGTATCGAATAATGCAGTTTCTATTCCATTCCTTCAAAGCTTCTATTCCACTGACTTGTCAGGATGATATATTTGTATTAATATTTTAAGGGCAACTTGGACCCGCTAAAGATTCTCTTTACTGTCATACGCTATATCACACCATACATATTTAAACATGCATTCATTCAATGGGCTACTACTTATCTCAAAGACTTGCAAGACACTAGATTATTATAATGCATATGGTGAATTACTATCTGACCCTTTGCTTCTTCTCATTATTTCCATAATAGAACTAGGGTTAGAGTTCACTACATATGTATTGCTGTGTGTAGGAGTATTGTGTAAGATTTAAGACTTCTTAAGGTATTCCTAAACCATTTTGGTCTTATAACATAGCAATTGAGAGAAACCATGTAGGTGTGTATCGATACTTGAGAGAGACCACATTAACAATGAATGTGAACGTGTTCATAAAAAATCATGTTGGTTTTAAACCTGGCGCATGAGAGAGAACATATCACATAGCTCATGGTATACGACATTAACAAAGAACACGAACATGTTCATAGATCATGTTGGTCTTAAGTACGGCACATGAGAGAGAGAATGTATCCGGCCCGTAGCTCATAATGATATACATTGACGATGAACGTACAAGAGATATCACATGTTAAGTTTTGTTACATCATATTCAATAAAAATCTTGTTTTGTTACCACATAGCTTTATTTGCAGTTTTGCACTATCAATTGATCTGAAACGTGCATCTTTTTGTCCTTGTAATAAAAGTATGAAAAATACATATCATTCCTAGATTTGTACGCTAGGCCTATCAAGTATCTATCAAATTCCTAATTTACAAGAGACGTCTGCAAAAGAAATGTTATTCGCTACCAGGATTTATCATTTATGTATTCAGATATCAATCGGAGATCTATATCGTTATGAACATTTGGGTTGCAAAAGTGAACGCTATTAAAGATGTATACTTCATAGAAGGTTTTAACAATTAACAAAAACTTTGAAGTTATTACTCATCGAATGGAGCATTAAAAGATTAATTATGCTTAACTATATATTACTTACAA
>JARVZY010002765.1:0-19259 GCA_030686995.1 Artemisia argyi
ACGTTAATTGTTTAGCAAAAGAGGTGATGAGTTTGTAAAGAATGATATAATTATTGAAATGAAAAGGGAGGTCCTGTGCCCTTTGCCAGCTCCGTACCGCCATGCTTGCTAATTTCCTGAGATAAACATGCTTAAAAAGTCAACACAAAGGTTGAGTGAATCCATAGTAGTTTAAATAGTAATAGTGTGAACACAAGTCAAGCATTTGAAATAAACAAGCCAAGATAGACAGGTCTTGACTAAACTGGTGTAATATTGCTCCTAAGCCTCACGAAACGCAAGCCTTAACATTGATTTGACATATCATAAAGATAATAACAATCACCTACACCACAGCGGATGTAAATGACAAGGGGCCCTCGGTGACAGGAAATGTGCCAAATTTCCATAATACCTCGAATATAGCACACCTCTTGCCAAGTAATCACCTTGACAGAGGCGGGCTGCCATTCCAATAGATCTATCAACTATATTCGCACTCACTCGCAAGTGATGAAGGTTCGTGATTTGAGGGACTTGTAGCACAGGTGTCAACTTAGGCAATATCAGGTGATAACAGCATACAGAAAATACTTGTGTTCGATTTATAGCATGTATCTCCCCACGGGTAGGGATGGCAAAAAAACCCGAACCCGACGGGGAAACCCGAAACCCGACATAATTGGGGCGGGGCGGGGCATGCTAATTGGGTTACGGGGCGGGTTTGGGGATTAAACGGGGATTTTAATCGGGTTTGGGGCGGGGAGTGGAGAATCCTCACCCCGCCCCGCCCCACCCGATTAACATATACATATATACAAATATATCTACATATATAGTATTTTGTTAGTATTAACGTAATAAAAAAATATTACTCTAATATTGTTAGTTTTTTTAGATTTATAAGAATGCGTAATTGTGATTATAGAAACTCGTTTAGTGTCATATTTTAAGTTTTAATTTTTTTTGTTGTATAATTTATCATTATTTATGTATAATATTATCATTGAAAATTTAATAAGGCTTGTTTCTAATTGATTATTAATAGGTTCGTTATTGCTAACGGTATAAAAATAACAATAAATGTAAAATGGTGCGGCTTTGGTCGAGAATTACACCCAAAGATGACGCCCCGATAAGATCCCCGATTAATACGGGGCGGGTTTGGGGGACCATCACGCCCCAACGGGGCGCCCCGATTAGATCCCCGATGGGGATCGGGGCGGGTTTGGGGAGAACTTTGGTAATCGGGTTTGGGGATGGGGATGGCCGCCCCGCCCCAAACCCGCCCCGTTGCCATCCCTACCCACGGGGTTTAAAAACAATTAAAATGTGGGACCATGAACTCACCTGAAAGGTGCGTAATCACAACGGTGCTCAAAAGTGATGGTGTATTGCTATGACTAGCAATGAAATTCCTCTGACTTGCGACCTAAATAATACATTGTAATCGGTGTTTTAGATTCGTGTTGTAAATGACATGTGGTATGTCACGTGTATGGTGATATCCGTTCGGGTGTCTTAATATATTCCAAAATAACTTCACGTAGTTAATTGTATCGTTGTTACGAACCGGTGTTTGATAAATATTAACTCGTTGTGAAAATAATATCGTTTAAAAATATTTATGATTAAATATTTTTAGTGATGTTATATATATATATATATATATATATATATATATATATATATATTAAAGTTACAAAAATATATATGTATTTATATAAAAATCAAATTATATGAAATAATTAATTATAAAATTCCTTTGTCATATTTTAACCCTTAACTTAATAAAGTTACACTTTTTACCCTTTGGTCAAAATAATTACATTTTAGTCCTTTTTGTACTTTTTGCACTTTATTCCTTAAACTTTTGAAAAATACATTTTCTACCCTCAAAATCGACAATATGCTATTTAGTCCGAAAGTTTTCATGTGTTGTCATTTTTAATCCCTAATCGTGGGACTTTTGCAAAAATGGTCCAAAATCATAGTTTTCGAAAGTTAACTTTTATTTTTATAAAAAGTCACTATTTTTATCTTCTAAAATTTATAAAAATCGGTTTTTATAAATTTTATTTCATTTCGAAAATCTTAGTTCAAATCCGAAATTTCATACGAAATGTATTGGGCTTAATAGCCCGGCTCAAGGCCCAAAATGGGTGTAGTTTGTTTTAAGGTTCTTGTTCGACTAGGACTTGGTTTTTGGTCTCGTTTTCGTGGTATAAAAACCGTGTAAGGTTTGCATGTTAGTTAGACTTGGTTAAGTGTGAGTCGAAGATATAGGTGGTCGAAAAATATAGATGGGTTGTACGTATAGAAATAAAATGGTAAGGTCATTTCTAGGGGTGTCGAGACGTTTACATAATACAACATCACAAGTGCAACGTGAGTAAAAGTGGTGTGTGTCGTGTGTATGCATGGTACGAGTAAATGTAGAAAAATAAAAAGGGTGGTGATTAACTTACAACACCGACTAGGGTGGTGAAGAGTTCGTGTGATGTGAGCTACGAGAACGTGGTGTC
The DNA here is from genome assembly GCA_030686995.1 of Artemisia argyi. Classification (NCBI taxonomy): domain Eukaryota; kingdom Viridiplantae; phylum Streptophyta; class Magnoliopsida; order Asterales; family Asteraceae; genus Artemisia; species Artemisia argyi. The sequence continues at coordinate 2,505 of JARVZY010002765.1, forward strand.
CCTTTGTTTCAAACGACCCTTTTTCCTTCGAGAGTTACCCAAGTCCTTCTTAAACCAAAAATCCTTGCTTGTGTGCTTCTTGACTCCTCTTCGACAGCAACGAGAAGGAAAACACTAGAGTGTTTGTGATTGAGAACTTTGGTGGACTTGAGAGTGTGTGAGATTTAGCATTTAATGTGGCTTTTATAGGGTGGTAAGGGTGGTTCGAATGTCTCCATGAGACACAACACTACCGAGTGGTCACTTCTTACTCGACAAAGTTGTCTAGTTTCCTTGAGTGTTGTCATGTCGAGTTGCAAAGGTTTGAAGGGCTACAAACTTATTTTATGGCTAGGACTTAGAGGATTTTAGGCATGTGTGTACAATAAAACTTAGTTTAATGTTTGTGTTAGAGGTCTAAGAAACACATAACCTAGTGGTTTAAGTGTTTCGGCGTGTAATGTGTTTAACCAAAGGTCGGACGGCTCCCAAATGGTGGCTCATTGTCGCATAGTTCAAAGTCAATGGAGGGGGTGTATGTTGGTGTCTTGTGAATAGGAGACATGGATTCAAAAAGAAAACGTGTAGTATTTGGGTGGCAAGGGGGTTTGGCTTCTGTTTCGGTGACATACTACGCAAAGAAAGAAAACAAACGAGCCATGTGGGCTGTGGGAATTCGGCCCAAAACGAAACAAGGAAAAAAAGAAAATGTGTGGGCTTGTGAGGGTGTTTCGGCCCAAGTAAATCAAAGAGAGAAAAATCCGGGTGGGCTTGTGATTGGCCCAAATATGACGGGGTGTCGGTGATTCGTATAATTGTGAAATTAATTTTGGTGTCGGTGTCGGTTCGTGAAAACCAAAAATATATAAACGGTGTCGTCTTACATATATATATATATATATATATATATATATATATTAATAATTTCTCGGTGTTCAAATGGGGTGTCGGGTCGCAAGTGGGAGTTACCGGTGTTTAACCTCATTGGGTGATATCTAAGAGTGACATTTGGGTGACATCGGGTGACAAATAAACGGTGTTCAAAACAATCGGGTGTTCAAACAAACAGTGTCTCATATAAAAATTTTAAATTAGCCCGCAAAATGGCTTAGTTTAGAATAGTGTCGATAATTAGCATTAATAAATGACCTGGGATTTTACGGTGTATTACACTTAGCAAGCGTCTCATGGATAGGAGTCGTATGACTAGCACAAAACCGTACTATTCAGAAAAATTTTCCACCCAAATATGTGAGGTTCGCCTTTAGATTTGATAAGAAAAACATTTACTATTAATGCTTATGAGTGTACCGGTAGCATTTAGATTCTAGAACTTGCGTTAGTGATGCATCCCGAGACTGCTAGTGAGACTACATTCGTGTAGTCATTTTTAGTACTTGACCATTTAAGCCATATTACTTGGCTAGTAAAGTCAATTAATTTTTCCCACACCTTAGCATTGTACTCATTTTTAGTACACGAAACCCCTAGTACACCCCTCCGAGCCTATCTTTTCGTTTCTAACTTTAAGCATCTTACTTAAAGGAAGAATTTGTTACAACCCACTTAAATGTACACCCAAATCGCCTTAGCCTTCTGTGTATGCACTCATCTTTAGTGCATTATTGTTATTTGTTTAAACCCTTAGTTAATTGTCTAATTGATTACATGGTTGCTAAGTCGAGTCATATCCTTGTACATATTGTTTTGGGACGATTGGGACTCATGGGTAAAGTACTTGTGTTATGGAGTAATGGGGAAGAACATCATATATTACCCCCATATGTGCGTTAATCTTAAAAAGTACTCCAAGTGTTTTGATTATCTTGATTCGAGTCATTAGAATAGTTTATTGTAAAGTATGTAAAAATTCAAGTGTAAGGGGAATGTTCATTCCCTATGATGTATTATTTTGGATGGTAGGGTAAGAATGTATGCAAAAAAAAAAAATAAATAATAAAAAATAAAAGAGAAAAAAACATACGGACTACCATCCCGTTTCATTCTATGTTTATTTTATGTTTTTGTTATTTTTTATTTATTAGCTTAAGTCGAGTCTAGTCTTGGCTTAGCAACGCCATATTGTACATGTAATTAACAAAGATGATTAACTCGCCACCAGTAAATATTGCCTATATCCAACAAAACCGTGTATTCCATATCCCTACACCTAACGTTATAACCCTTTGAAAGACCTCTTTGATAGTTTATCCTAGGTGCTTACGTCATGTGGTGGAGGTTTGATCCTTTCCCAAGCCTATGGTAATCTATTTTGCTATGACAGGTAGTGAGAGATGTTTTCCATTTCCATATTGTGATATATACTTTATTACACCGGATAGATGTGAGTATCTAAACACTATTTGTGAGGTGCTAGTATATGACCTCCGTGCTTGTCTTTGGTCTTTAGTGGAACGATTATTTGTTATAATTACTTTTATATTAGTGTTAAATGACCCCTAACTTGTATTTTGATTAGAATAAAAGCGCATTTGCTTGAGGACAAGCAAATCTCAAGTGTAAGGGTATTTGATGAGGCGAAAAATGAACCGTTTTTAGGGGGCATTTAAGCCCGAATTCGAATTTATTTGATCAAACAATGCCCTAAATCGTTCCTTTTGTCATTTTAGGTACTTTTGGAGTGAATTCTGGAAAATGAAGCATTTTGGACGTTTTGGAGCATAAAAGTGAAGAAAACGGCAAAGTCTTAATTTTCCTTGCTGGGAACAGTATCTGACGGCGTCAAGAGTTATCAAGTGACGGCGTCAAGAGTAATACAAGAGGTGGAAGTGGATAAAGTCCGTGACGATCCAGAAGAGTTTTACACTATGGACATGACGGCGTCACCCAAGGCTGTCATGGTCCAAATAAGAGTAACGGCCCAGAGTAGATTGCACATGACGGCGTCAAAAGTGGATCTAGGCAATTCGATTTCATTATGGGCGGCGAGTTGACGGCGTCAGAATTTCCTTCTTGACGCCGTCACCCTGTAAAATCTATATATAGTTTTGCAATTTTCATTCATTAAAAAGAGGAACAAGTAGGGTATAACTTTAGAGAGAAACCCTAGTACGAATATTACAATTTTTTCAAGGGTTTTTACCCTTTGAAACCTTTCATGTTCAATTGAGATAAGTACTCTTTCAATTCATTCAATATGTCTATGTGTTGTTTGAATATATCTTACACTTGTCTTGAATTTAACATGCTTGGCTAGATCTCTTGTGTGTTTGCTTAGATGTAGTGAAACCTAGATGTTAATTATGGGTTGATTGTTTGTTTATAGTTGTTACGGATGATTGTATTCGATGTTAGGCTTAAGAAAACCGGCAGACTTCCATTGGTGACATGCTTGAACGTCTTAAGAAACATGATCAGAGGTGTACTATGATTTTTGGTTGTATTTAATGCGTAGGAGAATTCTAATGATCCTATGTTAGGAGTTTCTAACGGCTCGACATAGGAGTGAAGTAGGATCCTATAGAGTTAGGGAATATTGTACACGGCCCTACGACTAGTATTAAGGAATACGACCCGTCATCCATGCAATTGTAACAAACTATCAACCTGTAAAAGATATCTAGGGAGTAATGAAACCTAAGTAAACACAACTCTCCCTATTATTGTTCACACCACTAGTTTAATTAGCTTTATTTTCATTTTTGTTATTTTATTTTGATTGCATCTTAGTTATTGGGTTAGTTGATTAGCATCTAATTCCGCCCACTCTTCCAAAACCGAGATTTTTAATTGCTTTTATAAAAAAAACATAAAAATACAAAAAGAATCATCTCTCACCCCTAGACCTAGTTTTTAGGCTTTCTAATCCTAGCGACACTATTCCTGAGTTGAACGATCAATCCCCCGGTACTTGTCACTATACTATACTACAACGATCAGGTACACTGCCTGGTGGGGGTTGTAAGCTTCTCGAGATCCCTCGAGAGGTAAAGCCTGGTGTGATTCCCACGTATCAATTTACACTTAGTACACTTAAAAAAAACCATATTTATATTACTTACAAGCTCGAGAACTCAACAATAACTCGAGTCGAACTTATATAAGATTGAGCTCAACTCATTAAACATTTCGAGCTCATTTGATAGGCTTTCAATCTCCAAAATTTTAATCAGGCGCTCAAGATCCGCCCCTAATTTCCCCCCAAAAATTTCAATCTCCCGCTCAAGATCCCGCCCCTTTTTCCCAAAAATCAAAACACTAACACTTACACTAGTCAGATCTATCTTCTATCTATTCATCTATTCTCCTTCTCTCTAGAACCGACTCACACCACCGCCAAACTTCACCGCCTTATCTCACCGTGGTTCCACCAACCATCGCTCCTCCACGCCATCACCGTCATCAAGACAAGGGAACTGTATGGGAGAGTTTGTTTGTTTCAGTTGTTTGGTTCGAGATAACCACAACATCCATCACAATCACAGTCGAGCCACCATCACCCTCATCTCACCTATCCTACTTTGTTCATGGGTATGCTCAAACACATATTTAATTTATATTTTCTTAAATGTGTAATCGAATATAAAATGATTTACATTGATTTTCGTGGATTAAACTAGCCTAAAACATGTTTTTGATTATAAATTCGTGTGGTGGTAATCGTTGCAGGTAGACTTATTAAGACGAAATAGTTTTCCTGTTTATTGGAATGGAGACAATTGACGTGTTCTAAGAGGCCACTGTTTTGCTCGTAAAGGGAGTCTTGATTGGTTTCCTCTCCGGGAGGATGTTGCTGAACAGTTGGAGTTTGCTTATCGTAGTCGCGTAAGTGATCTATCAAAAGATTAACATAACATCTGTTATATAAGAAATTAACTCAAATATGGTTGCTTTTTGTCAAACTGTTTCATTTGTACCAGATGTGAGTGATTTGCTTGCTTGGTAATGTGTTTGACATTTATTCGTTCCAGGTAATTTGGCACGGTAGAACACTTCAACCATCTGGATTATTTGTTGCCCGAGTTGATATGCAAGGGTCTACCCCGGTATGTTGGTTTTTGATGCTAAACTTATATTTGGTACATCTAATTTTGTCGTCTTTTATGTTAGCATTAAGCACGTTACTTGTTTCTTGCAGGGGCTACATCCTGTTTTCACGGGTGAGGAGAATACATGGGATGCCTGGCTAAAAATTCCCTCATCTGGATTTTTTGGCACACTTCATTTTCGGGGGACTGGAATTAAATTGAGGCGTGGGTATGCTCCATCTCAGTCACCAAAAGCCAACCCATGTATATATTTTTACTGTTTCATGGTTGGCAGATCTTATATTATATTATGCAGCATTATTAGTACCTTGGTTTCTTACAGTTCATAGCATCTGTTTATAGGATGACTTGCTTTTCAGCAGATAGACTAAGAAATGGACGATTATTATTCACAGGTAAAACTAATGGCATAGTGTATTGTGGATAAAAGGAAGGGAAAACAAAGACGGAGAATCTCCAGATGTTGAGATTAGTTCATTGGCAGATAAACTTGTAAATTCTACTTCAAATTCTATTATCATGCTTATATACCTGCAGCATTGACTGTGTACTAGCCGTACTAACTTTTAATACCAACATTTCCAATATTTTTTTTGCAGAAAGAAGCTGATGAAAAGATCAAGTAAGGAACCTTGGATGTTGATGATGGCAATGATGCAATTGTATATATATTTGGTTCATTTATATACATTCGAGTTTTATTCAATTTGAAATACGATTGTGCATATATTTGCTTCATTTGTATATATTCTGTTTTATATATATACTAGCAGTTGTAACTCTGCTCCAGCAGTACGAACGTAGTACTAGCAGTACTAACGTAGTACTAGCAGTACTAACGTAGTACTAGCAGTACTAACATTATTGGTCACTCTTTGTTTAATTCGATGTGTGACTAAATATTACAAAATGCCACACAAACTAAAAATTCATGTGACCATTAGATGAACATTAGTCACACAAAACACACATGTCTGCACTTTAAACATCATACGGTCACACTTATTAACACTTTTGGCCACTGTTTGCTTAATTGTATGTGACTAAGACGCTTTGTATGACTAAATATTACAAAAGGCCACACAAACATAAAATTAATGTGGGCATTGGATGATCAATAGTCACACAAAATACACATTTCTTCACTTTAAAGAGCATATGGTCACACTTATTAACACTTTTGGTCACTTGATGCTTAATTGTATGTGACTAAATACCCAAAACAAAGATGCTTTGTGTGACTAAATATTACAAAAGGCCACACAAACATAAAATTAATGTGGCCATTGGATGATCAATAGTCACACAAAATACACATTTCTTCACTTTAAAGAGCATATGGTCACACTTATTAACACTTTTGGCCACTTGATGCTTAATTGTATGTGACTAAATACCCAAAACAAAGATGCTTTGTGTGACTAAATATTACAAAAGGCCACACAAACTAAAAATTCATGTGACTGTGGGATGAACAATAGTCACACAAAATACATATTTGTTCACTTTAAAGAGTATATGATCACACTTATTAACACTTTTGGCCACTTTGTTTTAAATTGTATGTGACTAACTCCAAAAAAGCAACACCCATTGTGTGACTAAATCATCACAAACGTCACATTTATTGTATATTCATGTGGCCACATGAGGGGAAATAGTCACACAAAATACACATTTATTAGAAAGAATCATCTCAAATGTTACATATATTATATATTTATGTGGCCAAAGGTTGAAAAATAGTTACTCTAAAAAAACATTCGCGTGACTATAAAGTGTTTATGGTCACTGATAATGATTAATCCAACAAAACTTATGCCTAATTTGTCACACATATTCGGGGTTTTGGTCACTCTTTTTCAATGGAAAAGGCCACGAACTCAACAATGTGACCATATGCCACCTACGGTGGCGGGACCTATGGTGACACACAACGAAAAAAAACGTGTGTGACTATATGCATATCGTCACACATTTTTGGCGTGACTAATACAACTTTTTGTACCAGTGTGAGTATCACTCTGAGCCATCAGAAACTGATTTAACGATCAAAATCCCCAAATTTGAACGGTTAAAACCTTAATTCTCTTCCAATTGATCGATTGAATACTCAAAACCCCCAATTCTCTTCCAATTAACCAATTGAATGATAAAAAAAAACCCTAATTCTATTGCAATTAAGCAATCCGATGGCTAATTCGAAGCCGATAAGAACAATTAACACGATTTGAAGAAATATTAACGATTCAAATAAAGGAATATGAATTGAGAACAAAAAAAACCCTAATTTTGCAAAATATGAAAAAATGAAAGAATAAAAAAATGTAAAATTGAATAATGAATGAATTGAATCGAAATCGTTGTGTAAATTTGTTTATATATGGCCGGAAAATTGATAGAAATCAAAGAAGAGAGATCGGAAAAAGGAAATAATATCAGATAAAAGAAAGAGAAAGAGGGAAAGAGAGAAAAAAGCGGGAGAGAGTAAATTTACAATCATGTCCTTGGGGAAAAAGAGAGGGGGACACGTGGCATCACTAGAAATCTTTTTAGACTTTTAAATTTAACACCCTTTGCAAGGGATTCGGCTTCTTTATTTGAAAGGCCAATTCTATTAGAAAGGCTTCAAGTTAGAGCCAAAAAATAAATTGTAGTACAAAACAGGGGAATATATCTGTAAATAGAATAGTCATTTTGCTTGATATTTAAAAACCATGTATGCTGGCTTTTTTGTATCTTTCGAACTTATGATAGAATATTAGTGGTGGACTAGTGGGGCAATATTTCAATTATTTATCGTTGACGATGACCCATCCACCAGTACCACTATCCATTTTCATTATCGGTACAATCAGTAGACGGAGACTTTCATCACTCATCATTCATCTTTGATCTTTCCATACTTCATCCCATTTCAATGGCTTCCTCTTCTTCGGGAGAGTATGTTAGCAGATATGATGTCTTTCTAAGCTTTAGAGGCGAAGATACTCGTGAAACTTTTACAGATCATCTTTATGATAGGTTAAGTAGAGCAGGAATTTACACTTTTAGGGATAATAATAGTATCCGCATTGGTGAAGACCTGAAACCAGAGTTCCAGAGAGGTATCAGAGAATCCAGGGCTTCAATAATCATATTGTCGAAGGAGTATGCAACTTCTAGATGGTGTCTTGACGAGCTTTGCTTGATCCTCGAGCAAAGGAGGGACCGTAATCATTTTGTTTTACCAGTTTTTTATCATGTTGATCCGTCACATGTTAGGAAACAAGAGGGGACTTTCCAAATAAATATCAAACCTGACACAAAGTGGACAGAAGATAACGTGGAACGATGGAAGGCAGCCCTTGAGAAGGTGGGCAACATGGCCGGCAAAGTTGCTTCCGGGTATGCTTCTCTAATTTTTCTTCCAGCTTGCCACGCCAATTACTGTATTTTAAAACCCGTGTAGTATAAAGACGGTTAAAATCTAGTAAACTAATTAATTGGGGTTTTTACATGCATCATCAACACGCTTCTCCTATAGTTTAAAGAAAGGTTACTAATGCAAATAGAATGCTTGTCGATGATTTTACATTAAAGACACTTATTTTATGTAATTATGATTTAATTGAGAACAAATGGCTTATTAATGATTTGCTCATAGCTGATTTGCAGTGTCTAAGGAGTTGTTGGGCAGTGTGTTGAAATTTAAACGATTTTCACTAATTGGGTATCACCCATTTTTCCCACCAAGAAGGACCAAGAGACACAATGGTTTTAGTGTTTTACCAATCATTGTATCTTTTCTGCTGTTTTTGGTTGGGTTAATTAACATATCTCACTTATCGGTATTACTTCTTTTTCCCACCAAAAGGGACCAAGAGACAGAACTGTTTTACCAACCACCGTGTCTTTTTTGCTGTTTTCGGTTGGGTTAATTTAACATATTTATGGTCTCTTCAAATCACAATAACAATTTTTGTGTATTTTGCATTGATCCCTCATGCCTTAGAACCAAAGTGATTTTGTGAGTTCTGCAATATATTGTGATACCTATGCATATAGGGTAGAAATAATACCATCCGAAAGTGATCTCAACACGACTCAGAAAATATATCTGGATTGTATTGATTCTTACCCCCTCAACACACTCTCAAATTCCAACAGTGCTTACAATTTTTCTAAAAAAAAATCATTTTTATCAAATCTACGTTATTATAAACCCTCCAGTCCAGTGAGTGTGACAGGTCTGAACTTGCTTGTTTCTTTGTGTTTTAATAGGTCTGAAGTTGAGTTTTCACAAGAAATTGTCAACATTATTACAACAGAGCTTAATCTTACACAAATTTATCGTCAACGCTATCTGGTGGGGATGGAGACTCGAGATAAGGAGATCAACAATTGGTTGGAGCAATCTGATGGTGAAATCCTAGCAATTTGGGGGATAGACGGAGGCGGGAAAACAACATTGGCCAGACATATTGTCTATTCAAATTGGCAAAAATTTGAAAGCGTTAGCATCTTAGAAGACATTGGCGGTACCTCAACTGAAGCTTTGCGTCAGCTACAGGAAAAACTAAGTAGAGATATTATAGAGGGCAAAGAGAAAACAATCCCAAGTGTTTGCCAAGGCACATACACAATCCAAAATGCCTTGAAAAAAAGAAAAGCAATTATTGTTCTTGATAACATTGTCAGAAAACAACAAGTGGATATGTTACTTGGATCAGGATCTGAAACTGAAACTGAAACTGATGAAACTAAAGTAAAAAGCAAGATTATAATAACCACCACAGAAAAAAATGCATCTAAATGGTTTCGCTCCACTTCTTGGAGGTGCAAAGAACATGAAATAAAATTACTCGACGAAGGTGATTCATTGAAGCTTTTAAAACATTATGCCTTTGAACCCAATGTTTCAATGGAAGGTTATGACGAGCTTGTAAAAAGGGCACTAGTGTATTGTCAAGGATATCCGCTAGCTCTAAAAGTGTGGGGATCCTTTCTGTATTGTGATAGTAGTCAAAGTAGTGAAAGTAGGAAACAATTTTGGGAAAGTATGATGACTTCTTTGGAAAGGCAGGTTCCTGATAGTATACAGAGTGTACTCAAAACAAGCTACAACTCGTTACAACTTCACTCTATGAAAGAGTTGTTTTTGCATATTGCTTGTTTCTTTAATGGCAAAGACAAGGATTATGTGCAAAATATATTGGAGCCCGAATGCTATGCAAAATCCGGGATTGTAACCCTGACCAATAGATGTCTTCTCTCTGTTTCATCTAACAATGAACTAAGGATGCATCCGTTGATTCAAGAGATGGGAAGAACAATTATCCTTGCTGAATCTCCCAGGCTACCCGGAGAACGAAGTAGGATATGGCGGGATAAGGAATCTCATGAAGTATTGAGTAAAGGAAACGTAAGATACTTCTCATATTCATGTTAAAGATTAATTTTAAGTTTTACCCTTTCTATTTTTATTTAAATATCCGTGATTTTGTGTTTTTTCTCTTTAGGGTTCAACAAAAGTGGAAGGTTTAGCTCTGGACATGAAAATGCTGAGACAACAAAGTGACAAGGGTAAAAGAAAGGTAACATAGAGTTGGTATAAACTAATGTATGGTCTTCATGTACAAATAAATAAAGGGTTAATGGCATATAATAGCAACGAACTTTTTCATTTGTGCCATTATCAGATACGAACCCAAAAAATTACAACAATCAGATACGAACTTTCAAATTTTGTTTCATTATCAGATACGAACTTTAAAAAAATACCACAATAACCATCCAACTTTGAATTTTTTTTTCATTATCGTACGCAACGAGATGAGATTTTTACATTGATAAAACAAAATTTGAAAGTTCGTATCTGATTGTTGTAATTTTTTGGGTTCGTATCTGATAATGGCACAAATGAAAAAGTTCGTTGCTATTATATGCCATTAACCCATAAATAAACTATGAAGGTTTTAGTAGCAAATAATAGTTTTCCTGTTTCAATAATGCAGGCTAGTATATAATAAACGGAAAATGATTCTTGTGCCTAAGTTGTATGCCTAAAAATATGCCTAAGAACAAGATTGTAACATGTGTCAAATCTTAAAGTGAAAATTATGAGAGATAAGCTATGTATAACATGTGTCAACTATCAAATGGAGTAGGCATAAAATTAGGCACAATTTTTAATCATGTCCATCATTACGCATAATAAAGGACATCATAATTCTGTGATTTGAATGTTTAAGGGTAACACCATCGGCATATATTAACAGGAAATTTGACTACATTAGAATATTTCGTTTGTTGCCAGGATACATGCTAGTATAGATGTATACATACAGATTAGCTGCATGTTCTCCACACAACTACATTAACAAATAAAGTACCACAATTATATCATTGAAAAATACCATATTCCTCCTAATTATCTACATAATTACACACACTTACTTAATCGCATTCATTCGTGCTATATTTGCAGCTACCAGATTCTGTTAAGGCGGACTCTATTGAGAAGATGAATAACCTAAAATTGCTTCAGCTAAATCAGTTGGAAGTCACTGGATCCTACGAGAATATTTTCAAAGATTTAAGATGGCTTTGCTGGCGTGAATCCCATTTAAAAACCATACCCCAAAAATTACACATGGAAAAATTGGTGGCTATAGATATGAGCCGTAGCAAGTTGAAAGTATTTGAACTTCCAAATGTAGGAATTTCATCATCCTCTTTAAATCACTTGTCCTTTAGCTAGTTTTTTACTGCTCAATTTAATGACATTACTTTTGGAACAGGTTCTACCAATACTCAAGATTCTAAATCTTACAGACTCCCATGATCTAGTTGAAATTCAAAATATCTCCCGTTTCCCTAACCTTGAGACTTTAATTCTTGTACACTGTCGTAAATTGGTTCGTGTTAGTGATACCCTTGGAGACCTTACCAGTCTTACTTTATTGGATATCACAGGGTGTGAAAATTTGTGCATGAGGAAGCATCCAAAGTCATATGAAAGAATAAAAGTTTCACTATTTGGTGGACAAAATATAAAACAACCACACCTTCTTTTGCCAAATTCATTAAAACAGTTCCTCCTCATGGACTGCAATCTTAAGAATACTCATTACTTTCCTCTCAGTTTAAAAAATCACACACAACTGGAATACTTGAATTTAGCTGTCAATCAGTTTGAGCTCCTGCCTAGTTACACTCATCTTAACAATCTTCGGGTCCTTGACTTAAGTGGTTGCAGAGCACTTAAAAGGCTTTGGTTTCTCCCAAGCAAACTTGCCGAATTGTATATTTTTTACTGTGACTCCCTAAAGAGTGTAACTTTCGAATCACATAAATATACATTGCAAGAGTTTAGATATGAAGGCTGTGTTAATTTGTCAGAGGTCGAAGACTTTTTCAAGTTTGTGCCTGTAGCCATGCTTACAGAAGCTGATTTGGGACACATGAATTGGCTAAGAGCATATCAAGATCTTGAGGTGTGCATGGTTGGAGATGAGGACCTTACCCAAGGCAGAAGTTTGTGTCTCCAGGTTTGTTTTTCCTATCTTGAACACATGCACAACCACAATACCTCTAAACTATATGTATAAACAACATACTAAAATAGGTTTGCTTGTGTTACACAGATGCTGTACGAATTCAATATAAGGAGCATATCCCTGCCAGATATAGAGAAACCAAACATAATTCCTGAGTATGAGTATACATCAGATGATCCACTTTTGTCTTTTGAAGTTCCTGAACGGTCCAATAATAGAACACTTAAAGGGTTAAACATAACTTTTAAATATACCATACAAGGTGATGAATGGGTATGGTTTGCGAAAATCAGAACGAACAAGGGTGTTGACTTGATCTACAACCCCAAAGCCTTTGGCAAACCTGCTGCTGATAAAGTTGGTATATGGTTGAGCTATTGGCCAATTGGGAACTCATTACATGATGGAGATGAAGTTAATGTGGACATCGTTGTGACGAAAGGATTGGAGATAAAGGGGTGTGGTGCAAGCCTTGTATACACTGATGAAGATGAAATTGAATCCTTTGAAGATAGCAAGGAATCCGTGGTAGATGTCAATGAATCGTTTGAAGATAACGATGAATCCTTTGAAGAGAAAAATGCAGATGCAGATATTCTTGGAGCAGATATTTCTGGATTTAAATTAAGCAATGGAACATACTATCTTTGTCGCCGTGATTATACTCAGTTAATGGAGGTTGGCAGATTGAATCCTAACTGGTTTAGGAATTTAGTTGGTGATACAATTGACTATACAGGCATGTACTTCTACTCCAGCTATTTTTGGGTTTTATCTATATTGATCTTAAGCTTTGAAAAGAGGAAGTTAATTGTGTTACTTATTGTTACAGAGATAGGAGGATGGAGAAAGACCGGTAGACCCGATAAACCATATCAATCGTTTACAGAACTGAAAAAAACTCAGTGCTCCATCTATGGTCCTCAATTGGTAAATGTGCTTTCTTTTATTTCTTCCTTGACCAAAAGTACACTTCTATTGTTCTCATTTCATTTTGTACAAGATGACTATGAGGGGGATGCAAGTACTTGCACAAATTAATTCGAGTAACCATTTTTCCTTCTTGAAAAAATAATGAAAAACGGTAAGGGTGTTTAGTTGGTGAGAAATACCTCATTCTTTCAAGAAAATTTTTATAGAAAAATGAGAAAGTTAGAAAACCCGTTTAGTTACAATTTTTTGAGATATCTTTTATATAATAAAACAAAACCCCTATTGAGAATTTTTTATTTCAAAAAAGTTAATTCATACTTTATTTAGCAATAATTTTATTTTAAAAAAAAGATTATTTTCTTATTAGGTAACATTTTATATTTATCCATAACACAAGTTGAAGATAAATACAAAAAATATAGATAGGATGCATTAAAATTTTTAAATAATTATCTTTAATAATAAAAAACTATAGATTAGGTAACATTTTATATTTATCCATAACACAAGTAGAAGATAAATACAAAAAATATAGATAAGATGCAATTAATAATATGATTAAAATTTTTAAATAATTATCTTTAATAATAAAAAACTATAATTAGATATCATAAATCAAATAAAACAAAGATTAAATTATTTATTTTTTAATAAATAAAAATATATGATTCAAAAAAAAATTTAAAAAAAAAACCCGCGCGTGCGCGGGCATTATAACTAGTGTTTTTAAAATAATGAAAATCTCTTTTCTCAAACTTTAAATAAAAATTTGAAAAGTCCAATTTACTTTTCTTTACTTTTCTCTTCACTATAAAATGAAAAATATAACACAATTTCAAGTTCTTAACTCTTTCCTAGAAAAGAAAAACCTTCGCTCTCAAGAAAACCAAAATGAAAAAGTGAGAATATTTCTATCCAACTAAACGCAACCTATTTTCAAGCTAGCCCCATAATCCTCAAGGGTGTATATTATTTTCTCTCCCCATCGTTTCCAGAAAATAATTATATTTTTTGCCGCCATATATTTATCGTACAGTTCATATCCAATTTCTCCATCCCTTTCGCAAATTTCATAGGATAGTTTTATGAGAGCAAGGTGCAAATGTTATAAGTGTGTAATACACCCCGCCATGTCGGCTTTTTCCCTTATAAATTTTTTATAATACAAACTCCTTCATAACTTTCCTATAAAAAAAAAAAAAAAAAAAAAAAAAAAAAAAAAAAAAAAAAAAAAAACTCCATTTTTTTTATACATTTTACATTCACAAATGGAAAGAAATATAAAAAATACAAAAACCCGGTTAACATTCGTTATGCCCATGGCGTCGTGCCTACGGTACATGGGCAGTGTCGATGGCGGCGTTTTTAGGGCCCAAATTTTTTCTATACCAGGGGTGTGTGACTTGGGACACCGAGCAAAATTGACTGATATGTATTCCTCGCTTTCTTAATATTACATGAGTTATATGATTTTTGTTTGTATGATAATCAAGCTTTGCTAACTTCTATTTTTTTTTTTCCTTTTTTTTTTTTTATTTATCGTTAAACAACAATCAGAATGAATTTTACACTATTGAAGAGTTGACCAAGTCATCTCTTGTTAAAGCTGTGGAGTTCACATCTGAATTCAGTGACAAAACAACAAAGGTAACTGAATAGTTAGTTTAAGAGGTAAAATGAAAATGTATAATCAACATTTCCATGTTCTGGATTTTAACCCCTGGAGTCACACAATATATTAACATTTTACAGCTGTATGCGGACATCAGCAAAAGCATGGAGTCTACATCAAGCTCGCTCACTGAGTTAAGAAATTCAAGATCTCTGGTTAGTGTAGTTCCCAATTCTTTGGCTATTTTGTGAAACAAGATATAAAAGATTTAAATACAACAACAAAAAGATAAACTTTCCAATCATATAATTTTCATTAGAATGAATCAAAAAATTACAAAGCTTTATTTAACACTTAATTGAATGACAATGGTTTAATTCTCTGAACAAGCAAACTTAAACAAGATATAAGTTTGCAAGTTAACTATGAGTTAGCTGATGGGATCAAGGACCAAAACGAGTTCAAGTGAGAGTAAATGCTCTTTTTAATTAATAGTAATGTGGAAGAGATAATATTTACTCTGACCAACATTATATATATATATATATATATATATATATATATATATATATATATATATATATGGAGGGTTTAAAAGTCATCGGTGCTGGAACTACTACAATTGCTTTAGCTGGAGCTGCAGTCGGAATTGGAAAGATATTCAGTTCGTTGATCCATTCAGTTATACACACACACATATATAGGAGCGCGTTATATGCGGTACCAATATTAGATACGTACTTTACACATTTTTATTTAATGGAAAAGGGCATAATAGTCAAACACATTTTTAGTTTCTTTTTGAATTTTTCTAAATAAAACGTTTCTTAAATTCCTTTAATTTTTTTAATTTTTTTTTCTTTTAGGATACATGTTTTCAGGAAAATGAAGTGCATTTTTTTTTAATATTCTAAATTTATATATGTTGGTGTACAATTGTTTTGGAATAATTTTTACAACATGCATGTTTTTCAATAGTAATGTGCATATGTGTTTTTTTTAGATAATGTAAATTTATAACAAACCAAGAACATAATTGTTAAGCACAAAATTCGATATCGATTAAAATACAATTAAAATATAAATTTTAAAAATCATAAATACATGAATCTAATCGATCTATACATGTGTTCACTAATAATATTTAACGCAAACGGACATATGTGCACACTCATTGTTATCAACATTTTTAGAAGTCAAACATATATGCACGCCTTCAATAATTGTATTTCTCCATACGCCGCATATTATAATCATGTATGTGTGCGTCCACTTCTAAATCTTCGTTGCTATCAACATCTTCATTAATCTGGTACAAACATATCCCAAAAAAATAATTAAACCTCAAACAAATAGGAAACGAACTTTTTAATCATAATAATTAGCATAACACAAATGCAAAATTTAAAACATATGTGCATCCATTTATTCTTGATTTTATATTTATCTTAAAACACATATGCACACTACTTTTATTGAACAAATGCACAATTTAAAACATATATGCATCCATTTATTCTTGATTTTATATTAATCTTAAAACACATATGCACACTATTTTTATTGATTTTCTACAAGCTAAAACATAAACACATTGTGATATTAAAACATCATACTTTAACAGCATTAATAAACTAATAATTAATAATCATAAGTAAAGAAAGTTGTAGTCACCCAAGTA